>JAABKK020035468.1:0-14434 GCA_011634745.2 Catotricha subobsoleta
TATAATGTTGTTCGCTGTGATTAAAATCGTTTCGCTTTGGCGCTGTGACTCAACTATGGTTTTATATAGAGACTATATTCTATATGAAGTATATATTACCCTTAGATAAAATATACATATGTATACTTTAAGTAGTATGTTGAAAAAATGTTGCACAAGTTTGCAAAAAAAATAAAATATGTGACGTCCATGGGGGGGGAGGGGGTTAATGAAATTATGACATAGCGTGACAAAGTGCTTTTTAGGGGTCGTCAATTTCGTCGTCGTTAGTGAACGTTCCCATATATATTTTGATTTGGATCAATTTAGTTTTTCGGATAAAAAAATCAAAAAAAACTGACTTATTTTTCAAATTTAATGAAATAGTGTCATATATTTCATAATAATTCAAATGATGCTGAATTTGACAAAACACAAAAAAGGATTGCCGGCCGTATTTTTTAAGATTGATGTATAAATGATCCTGAGAATGTCCTTTACCAATCCCTATATGTCCTCATATCCGTAAAAAATCATTGGGCTTACTTAATATTCATAGTTGTTTTCCATAGGATTTTTTAAAGAGAAAAATTTAACGAGCAAAACAACGGCTAATCCGGGAAGTACTAAATGTCATGGAATTGTTCTATAAACTGAGTGACTTTGAGCAAGAAAAATATATTCTTGAACGTGATAATAGACGTTGGCAAAACTTTTTATTCCGCCAGACGTCGCGTCGTATAATTCAAGTATTAAAATGCATTTTAACACGGTGATAATAAGTATATTAATTCTAGTTAATCATCCTTAATTTAATTGCAAAAATATTAACTGTATGATTAACTAAAATTAATATACTTATTATCACCGTGTTAAAATGCACTTTAATACTTGAATCATACGACGCGACGTCTGGCGGAGTAAAAAGTTTTGCCAACGTCTATAGATTTTCACGTCTCGATCTAAAATTACGTTCAGTATATAATTCAGTCTATGATAAACTGTTGTGGGACAACAATCTTACCAGAAGTGTTTTGAAAAAAAAAACAAAGCATACATTTTATAAGTATCATAAATTCAACAACTTAACTCACAGTATTAATACATAAATAAATACAAACACACTGGGTGGATGCGGTTTTTATAGTAGTTTAAACTGTCAATACAGTAAACGTCATCGACAAAATCGCACATTGCCGACGATATTACCTGCATACAACACCCGCATGCATATGACTTAACCTAAAAAATATTTTTGTTTCATAAGTTTGTGCACATGTGAGTCGTTCCGTGGCTCCAAATAATAGCAAAAAAACAAAAATTGTTTTTAAATAAGTATTTACGCGGAAACAATAAAATTATAAATATAATACGAAAGTTAAAAACAAAAAAAAAACGTGTAAACATTCTTATAAATAACAAAGTGTAAAAAATATGTAATCTTTGATTTAGTTTAAACACATTTTTCGTAGGCCAAATGTTCAGTGTGTGTTCTTGAGAAAAATAAGAAAGGTGAGGTTTTGGCACGTTATTTACCGCATTTTTTTTTTTTTTTTGTACATATATGAAATTATTGTTTTATCGAAATCGAATCCATCGAAATGTAAATAAAAACAGTGAAAATATGCTAAGCATAAATTTATTATCGATTCCGATTATATTGAAGTATTTAGAAAGCACATTTTTCTATGCATTTTTTTTATACATAGATCACGATTAAATTTGTAAAATTTATGTTACGTCACATTGTGAAATTGAGATCAGCTGGTTTTGTTTTTTTCTTTTCTTTTTTGCTTGCTTATTTATCTTAGTTCTTAAAGTGATTGTTTATCGCTGGTTGTTTACAAAAAAATTAACGAATGCCTAATTTTCTTTGTTTATTTGTGTGTGGTGTCTTTTTAAAAGCATAATAATAATATTGACATTATATTTCTGGTAGTTTACACAGGATTATATTTCAAATATTAACTGTCAACGCGTAACAGTTATAGTTGATTTCGTAATAATAATAAATCAAGTTTACCTGGCGGATATACTTACTTACATACTAGAAATTACGATCATTGTTATTATTATTATTATTTTTTTTTTAGGCTAATTTATGATATAAACACGTGACGAATAGGAATATATATTTTATTACCACAAATATTTATAACGTGACAATATTATGTTTATCAAAAACGACCGAACAAAAGAAATAAATCTCTTTTAAGTGCTTAACCTGGCCAAATGCTATTTTATTGAAAAACCGA
The DNA here is from genome assembly GCA_011634745.2 of Catotricha subobsoleta. Taxonomy (NCBI): domain Eukaryota; kingdom Metazoa; phylum Arthropoda; class Insecta; order Diptera; family Cecidomyiidae; genus Catotricha; species Catotricha subobsoleta. Next base: position 2,235 of record JAABKK020035468.1, read on the forward strand.
CAAATCTATTCAAATAATTTCTATTTTCTCAAGTACTTTTATGTAATGTTCAATAATAATGTTATTATCGCATTTCCCGGATGCGATGGAATGATTTTTATCAAATATGTTTATTTTTTTAATTATAAATTATTGTTTCTTCATTTTTCTTCTTTTTTTTTTAATTAATTATTTGAAAATTAATAAATAATAAAGCCTTGAATAAGATTTGTACGTCAAAATGTTCTATTTTAATAAATGTGATTTTATTCTGAATATATATTTGGTTATTTGGTTTTGTCCAGATTTTATGAACTTTTTTCTTCATTTTTGAGAAAAAGGAAGTATAGGAATTGTGTTTTTTTTATACTTTTCTTACTCTTGATGGCAGATAGCAAAAAAATACGCAATTGCAGAGCATTGGCAGATCAATAGCAGCCGTTGATTGATTAATTACACTGCCATTACTTGCCAGCTCTACGATGGCACGGTTTTTTCCTGCCATCTGCTACCCAATGTAAACAGAGAGTTAATTTCAGTGCTTTTTCTCAGGATTGGCTGGACTGATTTTGATGTTTGATCAACTGTTGGATGCGGAATCGACAAGTCTTCAAAATATATAGAATTTGGCTTTCGGTTTGAAAAATAAAAAAGTCTTTTAATTCCTTCAAAAAATCATTTTTTTTAATTTTACGACCTGGCAATTAAATACAACTTAAGATATTCTGCGTCTAACGCTGGATCAATCATCTAAATCCGTCCACTCAGTCCAGAGCAAAGACAAGATAAGCATGAGTACTTTTTGTTAATGGCATATATTTTTTGTTTCTTTGTTTATGAATTTAATATTCGCAAAAATGAAGTTCTGTACCAATTTAATTAGTCGGTTTTTTTTTTCTTTCAACTTATCTTTAATTGTTTAATTTAGAAACTGCAATAATTTGATGTTAACGTAAGAACCATTAAAATGCCATCAAAATAATAAATGAATTAATAATAATGTATTAAGGTTTCTGCAGAACCAGAAAAGTCTCTAAAATGTCTGCTAAAAATCTTTAATTTTTGTTTTGTATCGTACGCTTTCAAAGTCTTTAATAATTGTTGTCTTGAAAAAGTCTTAAAATTCTGAAATCTTAATGTTCATCTTTATCAACTTTAATTTCAATATTATTCCATGATTACTAGTAAACCTCTATATATGAGATAACCTCTGAAAACATTTCAATATAAATATATAAAAAAAATAACCAATTTAATTGAATTGAAAATGAAAAAACACCATTTATTAATTCATTGACAATACATTTATTACGCGACAACGTGAAATGAGGATGAATTTTAAATATTAAATACAATAGCTTTTTTTAACTGACCAAATAGTGTCTAAAAAAAAGTAAACAAAATTTTTTTTTTTTTTTTAATCACATCTGCAAGTAACTAAAGTTCATTTGATTTTCTATAATTTCAGAGGAGTATCGTTAAAATGGATTCAAGTACATTCGATATGACTTTTCATAATGGTATCCAATTTGAAGATCGGATATACAATACTTCAGGAATCACCACTGAACATTCAGAGTAAATATTATAAATAATAATTTATTCAATTTTACATAACTGAATAACAATAACATACATTTTTTTCGATTGTCCTTCAGATTATTACATACAATGCAAACAAGTACATCAATATCAGAGAATTTTAATTTAGAAAATACGTTAAGTGTTTTGAATAATGAAGATTTTGAAAATCATCAATATGAGAATATTGAGGTAAGTGCTAAACAATATTTAATGTAAACAAATAAGCAATTTCAAAATTTTAACCACAAATTTTCATTATGATTCTATCTTAACATTTAATTTACGCTAATTTAGATTCAACTTCTGCAGAATTTAATGCCGGGCATTGAAATAATAACAGTTGATCCGAATTGTTTTTATTCGTCTGAAAATAGTGATGATGAGGATTTAGTTGATGAACCGAATAATGAAAATGAATTCAGTAAGTGAAATAAAAAAAAAAAAAAAACCACTGATTAAAACCATACGAAATTAAGTGTAAAGTTTATCGTGTATTTTAAATGTTTCTAGATTTATTGAATTTAGCTCCGACTGAAATTGAAACAAATAATATTACTGATGACATAAATTTATCAGTTTCAAAAAAATTGTCTGATGACTCATTCGATATATCGCATTTGAATATTGCTGATTTTTGTACAGAAGATGATAATTTTTTAATTGAACATCATGGTGATGATATTCTATTTGCTGATGATAAAACCGAATTGAATAGCTTTGATTTAGCTAGTTACATTGCAGGCGAAGAAAATTCAACACCAATACATTTATTGTCACCACCACCACCGGTACCGTCACGTCGAACACCATTAAAAATTGCAACTGCATCAAAACCAATAGCGATAAAAAATATTAAACGTGACCTAAATCAATTTCGAAATGCATCGGCTCAAAAAGTTATTGATAACAATAATAAACGTAAGAGGACGTTTTTATCAAAACCTATTGTAGATAGTTCTGACGATGATTCAGACTCAGAAGTACACATTGATGTTGAAGGTATATTCGATACGAAAGACAATGCAAATTTAAAAAAACTTAAGAAACAGCATCGTAATGAAGATGATCCGGTTAATGATCCAACATGGAACCCGATTAAGAATGATAACAAAAATTCTACTTCAAAATCATTAAATGAACAACGAAAAAACAAAAATAATGATAATAACGCTTTACCTGTTGCCATAACACCTGCTAACAAATCACAGGGCGATCGATTAAAAAAGGAAAACAAGTTGAAAGTAAGTAAAAAAAATGAATGATTTATTTGTGATCTACTTGATCACATTCCATCAAAACTGTGTGATTTTTTGTGATCGAAAGACCATAATAATTTATTAAATAATATTTCAGATGTCAGCATCGACTTCGCAGCAAAACGGTTTAAGAAAAATAATTAAAAAACAACTTTTATCGAATGGTAAGAGGCCATTAACTTTAGTTAAAAAACCACCACCAAATATAACAGAAACAGAAAACCCACAAAATAATGATAATAATCATGTACGAAAAGTCGGGTTGGGTCGTGGAAAAGATATAGCAATTACTGCCAAATATTATAATTGCACGGATTCGAGTGATGAGGTCGATGATGATAATAAAGTTACGGATGATGTGAAATATACAGCCGAAATGAAACAAATTTCAATAGCACCACCAACAAATTCAGTAAACAACGAAAATAATAACAAAAATTTTGCAAACGCTATTTATGTTGATGTCAAAGTTAAAACTGAATCAAAATCATCCTTAACACTACCTTCAAATAATATTCCATCTACAATACCTATTTTAAATAGTAATAAACATTTAGAAGAGAAGAAAACCATATCGTATCCCAATTCTCTCCAATGTGATACTAAGATTAAAAGTAATTTTAATGTTAAAGGAAATGCATCTCTGCTCCAACCTTTGAAGGAACAGAAAAACAATTTTAGTGTAAATATTTCAAATAAAACTAAGCAAATTAAATATATTGGCATTCATGAGCTACCAAATCAAAATCCACTACAATTAAAAGTACAATCGCAACAGCAACAACAAAAACCGCAAATAGATAAAGTTATGATAAAAAATGAGACTTTAATGAAAAATAATGTCAATAGCACCAGTAAACCATCGACTCAAAATGATGTTTCTGATAATTTAGGGCATAAAATTATTACAAAAAGTGATTCTAATCAAGTTAACAATGTAAATAAATTAAATGAAAATGAAGCTTCCATTGCAATACCAACAGAAATTGAATTACAAAAAACAGTCAAAAAGAGACTTAACATTCAAGAATATCTGAAAAGGAAAAATATTAAAAATAATTCAAATAATAATGGTAACAAAATTGAAACCATGCATAAATCAAAAGCTAACTCAGATGTTAAGACAATAAAGGATTGCAATCCAGCAACGAAAGAAAACGAAAATGATACTCCCACAAATCCATTAAGCAATGAACAGCTAATGTACGAAGAAATTATCATTGTATCAATGAGTTGTAATACAGACATTTCAATTCCAGAAGTATTACATAAAAATAATTTGGATAAATTGGAATCAACAATAGCAACAGTGCCTGCTATCATAGCTAATACGTCGACAGCATTACTCTCTAATATAAAAGATACTATCGAAAAAGCTAATTCGTCCATAGAATTTACGAAAATTTCTAGTAATTCATTAATATCAAGCATACAGGATGTCATTTTGAAGAAAACAACCAACGAAATTTGTAAAAATGCAGATAAAGTACAAACTACCAAATCATTAGAAAATGAAAATGGAGAAATTGAGGAACGTGAACATGGCGAAAATAAAATAATAATGCACCTACGAAAAGATCGTATTCGTCAGCCATGCAATAGCATTTCCACCCAAACTGAACATTATTTTCAATTTCCGCTATTAGAAAAATTATTACCAATTTCAAAATTGAGTAAGCATACAATCAATGGTGATAAAAGTTTAATGAGAAATAATAATCGAAATAGTAATCATAAAGGTGATTTTAAAGATGAAAAATCAAACAAGTTTAATAACAAACGGCGCGGACGTAGTAAAGATCGTGAGCGAATTTATCGATCTAGAGGAAATTTATCAGAATCATCATATTATAGCGATGAACATTTATCACCAATACGAAAATCAAGACATTCTGATTTTATAAATTCATCATCGAGAAACACGAACAATCAACGATACTCAAGCGAACATCGTAGTCATATAAATCGTAATAGTAAAAATCGTCAAAATTCAAAATATGATAGAAATTTAAATCGTAATCGTACAATTAGTCGTTCACTTAGTGAATCAAGTAATTCATCGTCTTCATCTTCCGGTTCATCAACGACTTCGTCTTCTTCCTCTTCATCATCATCATCAACGACCTCTTCAAAAACTTTAAATAGTTATGGTGGTAGTTCATCGAAATCTTATTTTGTTCATGATACGAATAAACGGCGTCCACGCTCAAATCAATCAAGGAGAAGTCATTCACGTAATAGACAAAGGAAACGATCAGCATCGCCCGGTAAATAATTTATTATTTGATTTTTAAATATCAAACAAAACTATTATATAATAAATTTTCAGAGGAAAGACGTATTGTTTATGTCGGCCGTATCGAACAAGATACAACAAAAGAAGATCTTAGAAGAAAATTTTTAGTTTATGGTCCAATAAAAAATATTTCTGTCCACTTCAAAGATACAGGGTGGGGTTTCAAACTAATTTTTTCGAAGCTATTTCAAATAATATATAAACATAATTTCAAATTTTACAGAATGAAATATGGGTTCGTAACCTATGATCGCCCAAGTGATGCTTTCAAGGCTATTGATAGTAGCTCTAAAAATCCAGCTATTAACGAATATGATGTCAGTTTTGGTGGACGTAGAGCTTTTTGTAGAGCAAAATATTTGGATTTGGGTAATTGACATTTTAGATTTAATTGTTTGTGTTCTATTTCTTTGTACGTAAATTCACGTTTTTGTTGATATGAAAATAAAAATATTGTCACTATCGTTTTACCAGGTCATACTAACAAAAAAAAAATCAAATTCTCTCTTACAGATAATACTGGAACCGAATATTATCAAATAAAAAATCCATCTTCATCAAAGGTAAAAGAAGATGACGACTCTTTTGAATCGTTACTCCGAAAGGTTAAGGAGAAATTAAAAGAACCAAAAAAATAGTGAATTCTATTTTGATTGTGTATTATTTTTTAATATTCTTCTCGATAGCTCTAACTTAATAATTTATTATGATTTAATAAATATAAACGGAAATTATTTCGAATAGAGTTAAAATATATGTTTTATTAGTTTAATAATGTAGTAAAATCATTATTTGCCTTTACCTACTTCAAATGAATTTTGTTTATAAAAAAAAAAAAATATAATTATAAATAAATTTCGATGACATGCTATTGCATATATAAACGATAAAGACATAAATAAAACCTTATATACATCAAATTTACTTGATTTTTATTTTACTGTAATGGCTTAGAAGTCATTCAATCTCAATTGGCTCAGTACTTTACTTACCAAAAAGAACATCCCTGTTGTTTCTCCTTCGAATACATGCTATCTAAGCGAGAGAGTGATATTTTGCGAAATGTCATATGGACGGACCTCTGCTAAATTATTTGAGCTGTAATCAAAAACTTATAAAATTATGTCGTAAAGTTTGAGCCCCACATTGCAGCAAATACATAGGCCCCAGTATCTGCAATATATATAAGCCCTCCATACAAATATTGGCTGTAAAATAAATCTAAAAAAACAAAACAAATATTACTTATAATAAAAGTAATATTTAACTTCGAAATGAAAAATTTTAGCGTATATTTTATACGACTAAGGGCCATTTTATCAATCACAGTTTAACTTAAACTGAGTTTAACTTTAAGCGGCGAACATCGGGCGTTTAAGTTAATCTCAGTCTAAGCAATATTTTGTATGATAAAACCTAGTTATCAATCGTAGTTTAAACTCGGTTCAAAGCTAAAATCAGTTTAGCTTGAGTTTAAACTAAATTTAAAATTTTATGTCATTTTTTCAACCATAGTTAAACTAGGTTTTATGATACATAATTTTGCTTAAACTGAGTTTAACTTAAAAGCCCGATGTTGGCCGTTTAAAGTTAACTTCAGTTTAAGTTAAAGCGTGATTGATAAAATGGCCCTAAGTATTAGAAAAATTTGGCTGGCGCTCGTAATTATAATTACAAAAAATTATTTCCCGATAATATAATAAATTATAATGTAATTTAAATAACCGTTGAATAATATTTATTTTTGATGTCTTAACGTTTTAAATACAAACATAAGTATAATATTATGTTATTGTTTTATTCAAAAAGTCACTCATAAATATTACTATATTAAATTAAACTATATTGCAAACCTTCTAATTTTAATATCATTACATGAATTCATTCGTTTAAAAACCAAAAAAGCCATTAAAACATTAAGACCTAAGAACTCATTAACATCAAAGACAAATAGAGGATAAACTTATTACAAAATTTAAGACTAATTTTCACTAAGAAAATATATCAGAGAGAGTGCATTAAAATAGTTATTTACTGATTTAATTCATTATTAAAACTCTTCTATATATATATTAAAGAAATTATCTCCCTCGCATTTTGGGAGCCCATCATTGTGAAATAAAAAGTCAGCGTCTCTGGCTACAGGACTGTCAGATTTCGGCAGTATTTCAAATACAAGGTATTGTTGTATAATAGCTTTATTCAACATCTTTATATCGTACATGGACAGTTTTCTGATTTGAATACATTTAAGAGGTGTTATTGGGGATCTTGTGTCATATATTATCAATTTTGGCCAGAATTGAAACTTAGAAAATATTTCGGCATAATAAGGAATCATTTTATATGCATCGTTTTTCTAAAGACAATGCTTAGCTTATAGCAAATGAAAAAAACAATATTCATATGTCGCCGATTAAGAATTTGATTTATTTAGGTCGGTATACTGTACATTATATCATTATATTTCGCTAAGTTGATAGGGCGCTCATTATACGACAGAATATGCAGACACACGAGAGTTATACGATATAGCGATTAGGGAATTATCAATATTAAAGTTAAAGTTTTACGCGGACATGGTTGCGGCTTATAAGTGAAGAACAACAGGAATCATCGGTAGTTTCAATTAAGGAGGAATTTGTATGATATTTCTATTTACAATTACATCTAAATAAAAATCTATTGATTATTATTATTAATAAAAGTGTGATGTGCTTTCTTTATGATTAAAGAATAATTTCATATTTATATCAATTAATTATTATCTATAATTTTAATTTGTACATATTAACTTAATAAATGCAACTTAGGCCTCTTAAACAAGTAAAAATAGAATTGTCTTACTTAAATATATTAATTAAAAATCAACTTTATCTATGATTTAAATCAAAATTCTGACTAGGAAAACAATTTTTTTTTTTCTATGCGATTAAACATGAAAGGATATGCTTGTATCGCAATTTATACGCATGCTATACCAACTTTTTATATAACTTAAAAAAAAAAAAATTAATCTAACTATTCTATGAAAGAATTTGTAAATAAAATTGTCCATTGTTTTATGAATGTACTTATTATAAAATAAGTCAGTATTTTAAAATACCTAACTCATCATCATTCTGATATTGATATAATATTTATTATTCCACTAACTTAATAATAAAAAAAATACAGATTTTATGCTTTTGCAAATCATCATCAACAGCTTGCCGACCATCTAAGTGATAACTACAGACACATTCAACAACGATTCTCTTAAAAAACAATGGCATTGCCTTATAGTGAATTATAAATTAGTAGAATAATTTTTAACCAGTTTTATATGTTTTTCATAGAATATGTAAAAAAATTCGTATCAGCAATACAATCAAAATAATTAATTTAACTAGTTTAACACTTGATAACATTTTACAGAATAATTTTATCCTTTTATAAATCCACAGTATTTGTATGATTTATTTAAATGCGAACATCTATAACATATAATTTAAATAATCTTAGGTACGTTATAGGACGTTTTCGCATGTTCATCAGTTAACCACTACCTTTTAAAAAAAGAATATCCCAACGGTGAATTTTTATATGTATAATTGACATCTACCGATTAATAATAGAACAATTCGGTGAAACTATCAATGGTTTAAAATATATCGCACTACCGCACTGGTTAACCGGTAAATATTTGAAAACGACCATAATATGATGAATGGACAAGCATATAATAAAAAAAACTATTTGACTCCTTAAAGACTGCCAATATCATTAAATCGTTTGAGTTTCTCGGGGAAATTATCTTTATAAAGTACCGGATCTGCACGAAATTCAACAGTTTTCAATGGCATTACCCCATAGATTTTGGCAAATCGATTAATACACGCTGAACGTTCCAACATGTGATTTATATCCGCTGACAGCATTTCTGTATGAATACATTCAGGACATTTAAATTTTTTTCGAGGTGCCACTTTAATTGGTGGTTTTCTTGTAAAATTGGCTACCAAAAAATTCATCGCAATATCTTCACAATTCATATGTTCGTCTACCCAATCTTTAATATCGCCAGGCATTTCATTTGTGTATGCATAACTCCAATACTATGAAAAGAAAAGAAATTTGTAAATTTCTATCAATTGTATTACAATTCGATTATTGCAATTCATTTATTCTTCCAGTTTAGTATAAATACTGAGTTAAAATTTAAAAAACAAACTAACCTTGTGATGAAATGCAGCACCCGTTAACACCATTGATATTTGATTAGTCCATTCTGATTCATAACGCCAACGCATCGTTTCATTTTCCCAAACATGTGTACGACTTGGAAAACCAACAATTCGATCTGGAAACTCACGCCAAACCTCATATCCAAAATCTAATTCGTCTGCTGTCAACATAACAATATCATCATCAATAGTTAGAATTGCTTCGGTTTCAATTTCTTCATATGGATAAAAACGATTTGATAATTTGTTAGCTTTTGTTCGAATTACTTTAAGTGGTTTGTTGATTTTTGGAAATATTGTTGCTGAAAATACATGATATTATTTTTATGTTCAAGAAGAACGTTATAGCAATTTTCAAATTCTACGTACGATGTGGTGGTGCCTCCTTTTCATTATTCCAAATAACTAGAATTTTTTGAAGTGTTGAAACAACCGACAGCTTTTGTATCAATTTAAACAGACTCTCAACACGATCGTATGTTAAAATAACAGCAGTGAAGCCCTGAGATTTTTGTGCAATTCGTGACAAAAATAATGGATTTTGAAATGTTTTTGCCTGTGCGGTATTCCATTCAATGTAAGTTTTAGCTTGATGGGCAAATACACGATCCGTCAATTCAGCCAAAACCGTGTAAATAATTTGTTTGGTTGATGAGAAGTATGTGTTGTATAACCATTCACCTTGTTTTCGTAGTTCATCATATTTATCAGATGAAATTGTATTTAGTGTTATTGCAATTGAATGAAGATCAGCTTCACGAATTGTTACAACAGCTAATGTCCAATCAATAATCTAAAAAAAAAAAAACTTGCTTTAAATCAGTACGAAAATTTGATTATTGAAATGATTTTACCTCAGCAAATGGCAATACAATATTGTCAGATAAAATAACTGGTATGCAATTTGCAGCAAGCGATTCAATTAAATTTATTTGCAATAAGCGTTCCGTTTTTGTAATGACACAAAAAACTCCTTGCGTAAATGCAGTTTTGTATTTCAATTGAGTATTGGTTGTATGAGAACATCGGTATCCTGGTGTGGTTGCCGAATTCTTTATCAGCTTTTTATCACATTTCTCGAGTAGCAAAATCTGCTTATCACTTTTCAATGCAAGATCAATGAGAATTCTTTTCTGTGGTCCTGATAATTTTATTATCGATACAACTAACCAGTACGGTCTGAAAAATCACAAACATTTTCGTTACTCAAAAAGTCTTAAATTCTTTAAAAGTTTAAAAATTATTCTTTTTATGATACTCAATTTTTTAATGTACAAAACACTTAAAACATCGATATTTAATAAATTTTAATTAATTCAATGTTATTTTCGATATAATTTTAATTCTTTTTAAAAGTTTTTGAAATCGTATTCAAAATATTTGTAGAAATCCAGCGTTTACTTTAATTGTAAAATAACCTACCGTATATTACTTGACACATCCACTTCTTTCAAATATTCGTCTTTACTAAAACCCAAAAATGGTATTGAGAAATCAAAACCAGTTCGATAGGTCCACGTATTAAAATCAGCACCAGCAATTAATGCTCGATCTGAATTCAGTTCGGTGATTCCATCAGTTTTTGGTACGACATTAAATAGCAAATGATTTTCACCATTATCCCAGCTAAAATAACAATAAGATTTCATTTATAAAAAGAAAACAATAAATGAAAAGGCTAAATTTTAAAATGTATGAGACTTAAATCTTACTGTGGCAACGAGGCAAGTGCTTTAGCAATTAGACCAACTTTAGCGCGATTCAAATTTAATGTGTCAATGCTTGGCATTAGAATGCATGCTTCTTTTGGATCCGAGGTATAATATGGGCTTTCAACAATAATTTTTAAAATTTCAAAGAATTCTTTACTCAAGATAGCAATCGTTGATGAAGCTTCTTTATCACCATCATTGTAATTTGTGTCTACATAATTCACTATAGGATAAACATAAATCGATAATTTCTCGCCACATCGATAAACATTAAAACAATCCCAAAATGAACAATTTCCATTATGTGTTCTTGTTAATTCAGCATCATTTTCTAGTAAAACTTTTGGAATTGATGATAAATCTAATGAAATGCGATCATTTTGTTCATTTCCATAAGAAATCGGTGATGATATTATTATCACATAGAGTATTGCAATCCATATTACAAGACATATCGTAATAGAGTAAACTTTATGTTCCTTTTCACATTTATAATTGACAATTTGTCGCAAAGAATTCTTTACTGACATTTTTATTTTCAACAAAACTAATTTAAGCTGTTTATTAATTAAACATTTTATTAGATTCTACTTTTGTTTTCACAGAAATGAAATAATTGACAAAGTACTTATCTACAATGTACAATTTGTTTTTAGATATTTTTTTGTATATCTGTCATATTTGCGGACCGCGTTCACACTCTCTCGTTTATCATATGTTTATTTTTGTATTTGTGAAGCGGAATAATGAGACGAACAAGCGAATCTTACACATACTTTTCTAACCACTTACAAGAAAACTAAAATACATATGTATTACAGAATAACTTCTCTAAAAATTAAATTAAAAAAAATTAAAATTTGTCCATGGCCCAGACATATCACCAGATTAGCAATGTGCCCGAGTACGTTCAATACGGGTTGCACATGACTGTAATCGGGAGATGCAGGTTCATCAAGCTCAGTTATTTCAGCTGCTGCTGCTTCCTCAGCTGCGTCTGAGTAATTGTCAGTGGTTTCATTATCATTTTATCGAACAATTTCTATGTCCATTCTTCGACGGTTTTTTCCATAACAGCAGCTCCCTCGCCACTCAGCCACTTGATTCTATGACGCTCATTAAATCGATCCAGCCGTCCATTTGATGC
>JAABKK020035490.1:0-14426 GCA_011634745.2 Catotricha subobsoleta
ATAAAATTAAATAATTTTTTTTTTTATATATATATATATATATATATAGTAAGTAAGTATGCATTCGAAAAACCATTTTAAAAATGAAAATAATTATAGCCGTTGGCAAGGATACCTGAAGAAAACATGATTTATATTGAAATAACGTTTCATAAAATTCTTCTTTGAAATGATTTGGTCGTTTTTTTTTGTTATTTTTATTTTTTTTACTTTAGCTGTTTCGTTTTTATTCTTCTTATTATGTTTTTTTTGGTTGAATTTTGCTTTGCAAATATTTGGGTGCCGTGTCCATTGAACATAATAAAAAAAAAACACATTTTTCTTAATCGAAAATGTTAATAAAATCGTTTTTAGACATACTTTAAATTAGATTCTTTAGTACGCTTTGGTGAGAAAACTAATAAAAATTTGCTGATGTGTTGAAATAAAATGTGTGTTGTTTTATTGAGTAAAATGTATAAAGAAGAACCGCCTTTTGATTGATGCTTTTTTTTTAACGTTTATATTCTTCTCTTGGCTGTTTTGTTGTAAGAAGATTATAATTAGCTGAAATAAATTTGCTGACAATTACTCAGTCAACAGTTTTATACTCAGTGTCAAATTATTTATAACCAATTTTTTTTCTGATCTTTTTTTTTCTCGATTTGTTTTAATGGTGTGACAGCTATTACGGAAGTAAATAACCCTATTATGTTCAGTAATTTTTTCTGAGTAGTAGTTTTTTTTTATCTATATTTATGCGCGACAGAAGGCCCGCCGATCAGAGGATGAATGAAATTTAACAACCAATAAATTTAAATACCATTTACCAATACTTTATTTTCTATTTTGGGCGTGACCGAAAACTCATCAGTACTTTAGAGGATAGCTGCTAGATAATTTAAAATATTCAGTCTTTTAATCATTATTCTCGTTTTAAATCAATTTAAGAAAACTAATAAGAAAAAGTATTAAACATTAATTAGAAATTACAAAGAATAACGATTTTGCGATAATATAGATTGGTTTGAATTATAGTGAAGGAGGAATACCAATTACGGGTGACTCGTTAATTAATTTCGATGTCATGGAATGAAATATATTCATAACAAGGCTAACTACCTTGTCTAGTTAACCCATTTGTTTAAAAGAACATTTTAAAAGGCTATAGGCCAAGATCCATTCTTCAGTTTCAAACAGTAAAAGAACAATCTATTAAAATCAATCGGGAATTAATATTTGAAAAAGTAAAAAAAATAACTAGAATTTCAGCGCTTCTATTAATAAAAACCTTTGATGATTGAATTATGGACGCTATTCAACTTAAGCATATATTCAAATTTATTTACAATTTTTTAAAATATTATTGAAAAATAAAATTAACGAATAAGAGAGAAAAAAAAGACAAAAAAGAGGCAAGAAAACGCAGACATAAGAAAGATTTAAAAAACCAAAAATAAAAAAAAAAAAATTAAACGACCTTGTGTATAATATAGAAAGTTTTAAACGTGTAGGTTCATTTTCTTTACAATAATATTTTATACATTGCCTTTTATAAGTAGATTCAAACGGGGCCGGTACAATCGACGATATTATTAAATGTAAGCATCGAACATGTAAACTATATACGATATTATTTTATATAATATACAAAATAATATACTGAAACTGAAACTGGATTATGAATTTTTAAGTGGTCACGTTATCTCTTTTGATTTTATAACATTGGCGGGTTCTTTATTAAAACTACATATATTTTTTCTCTGGACTCGGTTTTTTTTTTTTGTTCTCAACATTTGATTTTTATTTTTTCTAAACTTTAGAATAGATGATTTATTTTATTTTTATGATTATGTTTTTTATATTATTTTGATTCTTTTTTTTTCTTGATGAACGCACAATACCCTTTTACCATGTTTATAAAAATACATTTATTATCATAAAAGGCTGCAGGTCAATTAATGATTTATATTTTGGAATAGCTACGGTATGAAGTGTAAATATTTTACCTAAACGAATTTTCATTTTCATGATATCTTAAAAGAGTTAATTTATTATTATATAAATTATTCGATGCGTTGATATTCCAATTTTCATTTCGGGTTAACACTTGCTTTGTTACGTCTTTAATGTTATTTATTAACTGATTGTTATTTGTCTAATTTGATTCTATTTTCAAAAACATTTATAATTTTACTTTCGAAATCATTCATGTTTCAGCACTATCTTAGATTAATGCTTAATCCAAAGAAATGGAATCAGAAAGTTGTGAATTTTTAAATTTTTACGAAATATGAAAAAAAAAAAAACTCTGTGAATACCTGGGCAATATAAAACGAAATGAAACAAAATTTAAACAAATTTTACAATACAAAAAAGTCACGTAGAGATAAATGCATTGTAGATCACTCAATCTTTATTTCAAAATCAAATCCAAAATCTGTATTTAAAAGTAAGAAAAAAAAGAAAAAAAAAGATTTGCATATTTCCGAAATTCCATTTTTATCAACATGAATATCTTTTTTAAGTTCCGCGAAACAATAATTTCAGAGCAAAAAAAAAGAACCAAAAAGAGGAAAAAAACAAACACGTTTATAAAAAAAATATGCGCGCTCACAAAAATCTCATATTGATATCTTGCAAGCAGCAAATTGAAGCAAACAAAAAAAAAACAAAAAGCAAAAACAAAAAAACTACGATCCAGTTTAAAAACAATGTAAAAGAAGAATATCTGAGTAAAAGTATAAATAGTTACAATACAAGACAATGAGCAAGAAAATAAAATAAAAATGAACCGTCTTTTTTTTTTGCTTTTTTTCATTTGTTTTGTATATTTTTTTTATTATTATTATTATTTTTTTTTTTATCAATGCACAGGAGATACTTGAAGTAATACAAAAATGTCCAATTTGTATGCATTTTTATTTATATCGAACTACATATAAAATTATATTCAATCCAATTATTACAACTGTTTATTGTTTTTTTTTCTTTATTATTATTCTCTTATTCATACACTGATCCTGGTACATAATTCATTCTTACAATTTCGCTTTTATAAGCTTTAAGTATGTATTTGATTCTTTTTTTTCTTCTTCTTGAAATAAATGCAATCTTTTCGTTAAAATCCATAATAATCGCGTACGGATATTCTGTTCAAAAACAATTTTTATATAAAAGAATATAGAAAAATCCAGGGTTTCTATTTTCATTTTACTTTTTACTCTAATTCATCATGAAGTTTATGTCTAGAAAATGTATATAAGGTTCAAGTCAAATAGATTATAATTTCTAAATAAAACCGCAACGCTATTACATATTTTAAATTAAGAAAAAGAAAAAAAAAAAAAACTTGCAAACGATCCTAAAAGTGAAATATATTCATGAATTCAATATATAAGCTAAAACCATAATAATTTTAATGAAAATAAAACGTTACAAAAAAAAATTAAAAAAATAGTAACAAAAATTAGAGAAATCTAATTGTCCATTAATAAAAATCGTGACTGTAACACTGGATCTTTTTAAAATTACAATTTCATTTAGCTGAAGCCATAATAATGTTTTTTTTTTTTAGAGAATGTGTTAGGCTGTTCAATTTACCTACGCTACACAATTATTGCTTATAAGTTAGCATATTCTTCTTTATGATTATAAATATATGTATATGTACAAAAATATACGTTTAATAAATACATAAGCACCACATTTTTTTTTATAATGATAAATTAGAACAGGTAGTTGGGCTGTTGAATAGATGGTAGATTCACGGAAATGTGTGTATCGTTTTTTTTTATTTATTTTTTTTTACTTTACTTCTTTTTATTATTATTTTTGTATTTCACTCTTTTCTTAATATACAATTTTTACAACTCACCTGAGATTACTGGGACTGGGTTACGATATGTGTTAAAAATTAATTCGAAATTAATTGACTAATTGTATTAAATAGAAAAATGAAAGGTGCGGGAATGTATATATTATTATTGTTGGCTGGTTAGTTGATTATTATACTTCTATTTTTAATTTTGTTTTTTTTTTTTTTTAAATACTTTTTCCTAAACCACAATCATTAATAATTTTTTTTTTTTTTTAAAAATACAAAATTTAAAATTTAGATTATTAATCTTTTTAAATATATTTTACAAGACAATGAATGCATAATAAATGTACGTGTTTTAAATTTTCGGACTAAAACATATTTCGGTTTATAATCTGGTTGCTGAAAGCAAGATCAAGATGTAATATAAAATTTTATGTAAATTAAATCACTGTTGTTTTTGTTTATAATGTGTGTGTATGTGTGTGTGTGTTTTTTTTTTATTTATTGTTGTTGATATTGTTTGTTATTCTCTTCCTTATTATCTGCGAACTAATATACATTTTTGGGTAATTTTTCAAGGCAGTATTTTTTTTTTTGGGTTTTTTAATTTTTTTCTTTTCATTTCAAAACCAATTATGGTTATATTCCTTTATGGTACGATTTTGTTTATAATACAAAATACAAAATAAAAAATATATATAAATATATATTTAAATGTCAGCTTCGATCGATTTTTGAATTTATCGACCATCTGTATTCAAATTTTTATATGCATGTAAAAAAAAAATTATTCTACTCGTCAAGCAGTTGCAATTTGTAAACAATAGAATTTCTAAAAATTATATACTCAATTCAAATAACCTGAGCGCTTGTAAATTATAATAAAAGAACAACACAAATAGCGAAGTACAAAGCACTTCATTTTCCAATTTGAATTTTTATCCATTATCGATTTTAAACTTTTAAAAAGCGAAATTTTCACATTTGCTATAAGCATTTTTTGTCTCAATAAAAAACTAAAAAAAAAAAAAAAAAAACATTATTTTGTGGGTATTTATTATGCTGATCATGAGTTGAAAAAAAATATTATAAATAATTTCTGCAGTTTCGCCAAACAGCAATTTTTTTTTATAAATTTTTTTTTAAATTGAGTGCAAAGACAGAGAAAAATATATTAGCAATATACTTAAATGATGATTACTTTGTTCTTTTTGTTTTAACAAATTGAATTTAAAGCCACATAATTTATTTATTTTTTAGTTGTAATTGAAATGTGTATACTTTTCTTTTTTGTTTTTTTTTTGTTTTTTGTTTTTTGTTTTTTGTTTTTTGTTTTTTGTTTTTTGTTTTTAGTTTTTTTGATTTGTCGGAAAGCACTGATTTTTATTTTAACTAAGATTTTATTGTAATTGGACTAAACAATTTATTATTATTTTTTGTTTATCTGATTTTATTTAAATGGAAACTGTTTTAAAAAAAAAAAACTATTTACTTGAAAATTGTAATGATATTTATTCAGTGGACAATCTCATGTGAGTAGTCAACATCCTCTTGCCGCAAATACGATATCATGACACAGCTTTTCAAATAAATATTTATTCACTTTATATTTGAGAATCAATCATTATCATATTTTATTTATTTATTTATGTTCGTTTTTCCATTTTACCAAATAGAATATCTAATATACAACAATGATAATCAATACCTATAAATCTTGTTTTACCGATGGTATTTTTAATTCTATTTTATCTCAATTCAATACATTTTATGTACGATATCCGAAAGGTACTCCTATTTTTTCTACATATTTTTTTTTTTTTTTGTGAAACATAAACTTTACATATAAACTCGTTATTTTAATAGCCTCTTTTGCCCACTCAACACGCTACTGTATAAACAATCTCTTTAAACCTGTCAATCAATGACATGGCACATGCATCTATTTTACACTCATGCACAGCAGCACAGCACACACACACACACACTTATTAATGGTCAAATAAACATTACAAAAAAAAACAAAAAACTAAAAACTAAAAAAAGCAATCAAACTTTACGGTTCAACAGTAAACAATATTTATTTATGTTTCTTTTTTTTTTCGTATATTTCTAATCAACGGACAAAATTTATAAAAAAAAAAAAAAACTACAGGTAATTTATTTTAGGTGTAGCTTGATATGCGCATTGCTTCAAGCTACTTTGTAAGTACCAACTAATAAGTGTAAACATTTAGTTAAGTATGAGTCAATAGAATTTATTTCAGCCTCATGTGATTTAAAACTCAAATTTACCTTTAAAATTATGTAGAAAAAATAATAATACAGAAATGAATGAAAAATGATTAAGTTTTTGGAAATGTATTTTTTACATAAAACTTATACAAATGCATATTTAATTAATATTTTCTGCGCTGGAAGGGACAATTATATTTACAGGTAAAGAATATCGAACCAAATTTTCATATTTTTGACTACAAAAGAAAGAAAAGTATATAATTGATTTCCTTCAAATTATTTATGACAGTTTAATGTTTGTGGTTATATAATGTTGGTACATTCCATTTTAAAATCATTATAAGTTTTATTTCATTTCTTCTAGATCGTAATTCAGAGTATTATATTCAACTAACATCCATTTTCAATAGCAATCTCTTAATTAACCAAACAGAAAAAAAATATACACAGAGCTTAGTTTACTTGAAAAACGAATGAAATAAATATAAATGCAATTATATGCATAAAATTAATTACAGTTTCAGCAGATAAACTATTTGTTTAACAAACCTTATCAGCTATTATATATCACTTTTACTTGCTGAAAAGCACATGCATACAATACCAACACCAAATACATTAATAATAATTATAATAATAAACATCTACACATACCCACCCACTCTGATTCTCTGAGTCCCATATCAACCAAAAATGAAAAACATGTACCCATATTTATAAATAAATACTCACTATATATTTGTATTGTGTAATCATTTTAATGCCATTATGTAAACAGAAAATTATTTAAAGAATAATTTCAAATTAATTCGCATAAAGCATATAACCTACCATATTTTATTCATGAATTTTCAATACATAATAAGTATGAACAGATTGCATATATATATAGCATAGAATAGCTATAGGCAATCAATATACCGTTTCAATGCAATAAAATAAACTAACATATCTAGCTATTTATTTTAATTCGATTGCTCATATATCTCATACTCATAATAATAATAAAAATAATAATAATAATAAGACCCAATAATAATAATAATAATAATAATAATAATGGGTACCAAACTAACTAATATATAAATAAATTTATTTAATAAATATGTACCAGTTACCTACAACTGCATTTATTGCAATCTATATATATTTCTATATTATACTCTATCCAGACATGAACTTTACTATATATAAATAAATATAATGCTATATTAATAATAATAAAAAAATACCTTTGCTAAAATGTAAATATAGAAATGGTTTATTAGCAGTGCGACTACTCACAGATACATTATATACCAAATAAATGCAGTAGTGTGTGCGTCTAAGCACATTTATCAGAAATTCACTATGACTTCAGCCTATATATCTTTACCTGATATATCACTTTCTGCATATTATATTGACATAAAAATACATTACATTTGTATATTATTTCCTCTTTATATGTTCAGTGTAGGTGGATTGCAAAATATCTATTTTAATTTTTAATATTTTATTATTATTAATGTTTGTTTTCTTTTCAGTTTTTTTTTTTTTTGTTTTCTTTCTCCATAACATTTTTCAAACATAAATCTCTAAAAGAGAGTAAAATTGCACTTAGTTTCCTCATCGTAATTTAATTCTAAACTTATACCTTACAGCGGTGAAAATCGAATAAAAATTGAATTGAGTAAATAGTCATGAATATAACTTTAATCAGAAAGCAATCGAGTGTGGAAAGATATATTTCATAAATAATAATTAAGAAAAACAAAAAAAAAAAAACCAATTCCTAAAACAATGCTCGCTGCAATGGTTTTGTTCGATTAAAAATTCTCATTAGAAGAAAGTAAATGATAACGTACTTAATAATCATTTAATATTTCTAAATCGGTAAAACCTCTTTATTTTATAGTTAACAGTTTTATATTTTATATGGTTGTTTCCATACTTAGAAATAATATACGAGTTATTGAAAGAAAAACATTGCGTATTGCGAACTATTCACATTTAATAATAATAATAATAATAAATAAAAAAAAAAACGATGAAAAATATGATTATATATTTCTTTTTTCATGTTGCTCATTATTAGACGCTATTATTGACGAAATGTTTTAGATCTAATACCTTATTATTGTTTCCAAATAAGGTATTCCAGCAATATACATTTTTGAAAATATGATAAACATTTGATATAAATTTAAATTTAAAAAGTTGTTTTCATGCAATTTCATACTGTATTTTTTTACTTTTTGTCCGAATACCGGATGCAATTTTTAATAAAACCAATTTTTCATATGTAATTTTTATTCTTATTCAATAATTAAATAACTCCATTCAATTTAGCACAAGTATATATGTATTTATTGAAAAATCACAAAAATTTTAAAATCCATAATCAAAATTCCATTTCCAGAATAAAGCTGACATTTAGGCCCTTTTAAATAAACGTTAATACATAAACGCATTAGCATTAAGAATCTTAAGCAATTCATTTATCATTAGATTTAACTTTTATAAATTGAAAAAGAGTGTCAGTAATCCGGATAGATAAACAAAAACAAAGGAACTTGTTTTGTATTGACTATAGCTGATAGAAAATTCAGTTTTATTAAAATTGTGACAGTGTTATTATGTGGTGTGGTGTGTTATTACAATAGGTACGATTAATTGCCTATTAATCATATCAAATAAATAAATAAAATATTATAAAACTATTTCCATATTAAAACAAAAAGGCGCCAAACATCTTGGTAATAAAATAATATGAAAAAAAAGAGCAACAAGTAAAACTAAAAAAATTATGTCAAGTTAATAATAGTTTTTGACAATAGTGATTTAAAATGTGTGTGTACAATTATATATATACTTTTATTTTATTAGTTAAATCAAAATGAAACATAAACAACATTCATAACCATAAATCAAAAAAATTTCAGACTTAAAACCACCCACATATTGTTGGGCATTGTCATAATATATTGTATTATTGAAATATTTACATACCGAAAATACTCGTATTATTAGATTAATTTGCAATAGAGCTGCTGTGCCTCTCTACTGAATAAATTATAGACAAATAATTACATAAAAGTATTAAATATTTTTAAACATTATTATATTTGTAAAATTAGTATACCTACTATAACAGCAACAAAAAAAAAAAAAAAACAACAACAACACATTTTAAGAAAACATACATCATATAAAATGATAAATTGTTTGAATATGCAATGTTAAAAGATACTGTTTTGGTTATACATATTACTAATAAGTAACTAGTTTAATTCATTTCATTTGGGTACGAATAATTTTTTTTTTTTTACGAGGTGTTAAAATACACTTTCAGTTATTTTATGTATGTTAAGGAAAAATGAGATAGAAAATCATCAGAAATATTTGAAATATTTTCAAATAACCTCAAAACCATATCCGACTGTTTAATATCAAAATGTAAGTGTAAATATTATATGTAAATAAAATAAGTTTTTTTTTTTTTTTTAGCATGCGATCTTGCCCAATTGCACATTTTACATTTACAAAACTCATAAAACGGTTAAGCAATCAAAATTCATATATGAGATTTAATATTTTGATAAGAAACATTTTCAGTTTTTAAATAATTTA
The DNA here is from genome assembly GCA_011634745.2 of Catotricha subobsoleta. Lineage (NCBI taxonomy): Eukaryota > Metazoa > Arthropoda > Insecta > Diptera > Cecidomyiidae > Catotricha > Catotricha subobsoleta. The sequence continues at coordinate 9,653 of JAABKK020035490.1, forward strand.
TTCGTTCTTTCAAAATTTTATATATATAATATCAATAGTTTTGGATAATTTTGAAGTTTGCAATTGTATTCTTATTGCAATTTAATGTTTATAATATACCAGATATTGTAATGTTATTTGGAAATGATTGCATTGAATTTATATAGAAAATATAAATGTAAAATCGTAAATGATATTAAATTGGGTTTTGTGGGTGCGTTTAAAACAAAAATATACAATATGCAGTAGAGTTTAGATAGCATTTAACAATATGATATTTAAATGCACTGAATATATATATATGGTAATCGGTACATTATTTCACTTGATTTTGTCTTAAGATAAGGAGCAAACATTATTTTTGTATGTGGTAGATTTCTTCATTTAATCCGAATTCCGTATAATGTATAGTAAATTTTCTTAAATTTAATTAATGACGCCTCCCTCACATTTCAGATATTTCTTGATATTGTGAGAAAACTTATGAACTATAGAATTTCCATTACAATTTAATTCAATCATCGGTCACCCGTTGATAACGATAATAACTATAAACTGTAATATCAAAACGGTATTTTATAAATTCTATATAAATTTAAAACTAAATAGCAGCTGCTTTTATTAAATTTATTTAAGGTCATTATAGCCTTTCGAATAATAACCAGATGTTTTTTATTTTATCAATTCACATTGCAATTGTTCCACTACCAAAAAAATACGAAAAAAGTATATGTTTTCGAAATTTTTGTACGATTCATTTAGTAGGTACTTAAGTATTCCAATTCATCTTTATAGAATTATGTTTGAGACATTTTTTTTTTACCCTTTTCATTTGTTTTAAGCTGCTTAGAAAATACATGTGCCGCAATTCGACTTCTCTAAATTATTTAATTAAGTAAATAAAAAAGTACACACTTTAAGTAAAGTCAATTTCTTGCAATTCAATTAAAAATTTCGGCTAAAAATAAACCAGAGCACCTTTTAGTTGATTTAAATAAAATAATTTTAGTTTGTCTTTTTTGTGCACTTTAAATAATAATTTATCAAAACTTTCAAAATCAAAGCAACGAGAAAAACGCATAGGCCAAGTAATTGATTGCGATTTACTTAGATGTAATTTGGTGTATATTTCAATAAGTAAGTGTAGTAAATAGAACGGTTTTTATAATTGCAAATTTCTTAAAAGTTTTAAAGTTTTCAAATATGTTTTTTGTTTACTTGCCATTTTTTTTCATCTTCTCAAGTTTCTTATTTTACATTCTAGATAGAGAAAACTTTCTTCATAATGCCAGTTAATGTAATTAGACAAATTTATCGTCTGAGTAAAAAAAAAAAAAAAAACAGTAAACTCAAATGATCATAATTTATGAGTTCGTTAGTTAAATGTATATTTAAATTAGATAAATGTTGTAAGCATTTAAACCTTATATAAGGCAATATTTGTTACTTGCCCAAACTTATTAATAATAGAAAATTAAAATTTATTTATGTTTTTTTTTCGCATATTGAACGTTTACTGAAAACTAATAATAAATATTCGATTTTGTATATCTATTAAGAAAGAAAGGTCATGTTAAAGAAAAATAAAATCAAATTTAGTATTGAATTGCTTACTTTCTATATTTGATTTGAATAAGGAATACAAGTGTGTAAGTACGTTCTAAATGGTAAAATATTTAAAAATTAAGTTAATGATATCAAAAATGATTACAGATAATGAAAAAAGAGAGCCTTTTACTATTAAAACAGTCATGCATTTATTTTAAAATGTTAAACAATTTCAATTTCTATAAAATTGTGTAATTCCACATTTTATTCATAACTTTATTATAATTTTTCATTTTTTATTCTTTCATTTTTTTTTTAACCATAAATTACATTATTGCATTACCATTATAATAAAAGCATATTCATCCCATATGCATTGGTATGGATTATTATTAACCTATGCCTCTAGAAATATCGCCAATCATGCCATTTAACCATCTGCCGATCATTCATCAACTTAAGATGTTTATATAAATTTACCATAGATAATAAACTATCATATAAGATAATTGTTCGTAACTCCTTCGTTATTTTATTGCAATTGAATATCAAACTATAGACAACACAAGATTTGTTTTTATTAAATTTTTTTTTTCAAAATATTTCGTTGTTTTTACTCTTAATGGTAGTTTTATAAATATTTATATTATAGAAACATTTAAAACAGCAATCATAAGACTGTCATTAACATTGGATTGTAATTTTGTCCAAATGAATTTTCGAAATCAATCATTTTCTATATTGATTTATTAAATTGTTAAATGGAAATTATATTGTCTTAAGATGTAAGATGATATTATATTAGCCATTGATATATTATTTGTCCATAAAATCAATCATACAAACCGAGAGTTCAGTAATAATATGTAAGATAATAATAAGAAAAAAAAAGTGTACCGATAAATACCTCCGACCGAACATACATATATAAAAAAAAAAAGAAAAGTTATACGCAGTCTTTATCACTTATTTACTTATATATACATTTTTTTTTTTTATTCGGTTACTGTATATGTTGTACTTATTGTCAGTTAATTTTAATGCATTTACTCGTATCTAACCACACGGGCTACTTCTAACCTCGCACATAATTGATATAATTGTATATTAAATATTATGTTTGTACTGTCTGTCTGTTGGTCTCTGTTTGCTGTATATAATGAGAATAAAATACATTTATCAAGATTAGATAAAAGTAAATTTTCCAATCTAAAAACATATAAAGGTATATTCGATTCATATTATTTGATTACAACAATTTTTGCTTCGGGTGCAATTATATTTTACTTAAACCTATATTTTAGAATATATGATGTAACCCGGTAGGTAGATAAATAATAATAATAATAATAATAATACTAATAAAATTAAAAAAAAAAAAAAATGCAAAATACGAATTATGTTTATATATTTGTTTTAGTTAATATTATTCGCGATATTATTATATGTACTTATTTTTTTTAACATTAATTGAGCGATCACATTGAAATGATAATAATGTTAATATTATTATTATTATTATAATTATAATGACTAAACAAATATAAATAAACCAACAATATTATGAAATCATGAGAGTATGTATTAAAGTAGGTACTTGTATATAAAAAAAAAGAAAAAAGAAAAAAAGAAGATTTTTTTTTTTACATGTGCACAAGTACCGTCAACATCTGTAATATATAACTTTCTACATATATACGTATGCAATCAGTAATTTAAACAACAAACTGTTAACCATTTCTGAACGTATTCATTTTGTTATGCATTTTACATCAATATCCGTCTGAACAGAAATGTTATCATCACTAAAAAGAACCATAACAATATTTTTAAATGTTTTTTTTTTTTAATACTGATGTGTTTATTATGAAATATAAACACAGCTTTTCACTGGTTCAATTTCAATGTAACTACATAGTTTTTCGTTTTTACTAAATTGTCACGATTACGCGTATTTATGCATACAATGAAAAAAAAGAAGTGAAAAAAAAATATGGTACGTACGTTCGTGATGTGTTGGTTTTTATTTAAATGCAAAACAATCAATATTTTGCGTGGTCGTAGTTTTATTTTGAATGTATTGACGTTATTTTGCCTTGTACAAGAATTTTAAATAATATTTATTTTTAAATATTCTGCCCAAAATTGGCATACAAAATACATTTATCAAAATAAATATGAATGCATCTCACACGCAACCAAAATTATGAATTACTTATCGCATTAAATTTATTACGAAAAAAGAATAAATAAAAATTAAATTAATGTTTGGGCGTTCTATTTTTGCATACAATTTTAAATATTATATTCTTTTATAAAACATATAATTATAGAATTTAAAAAAGCATAATTTAAATTATGGTTATTGTTTGGCGGATGTATATTTTATATGGTCGCATATGAGGAGAAAAAAAAATGAATGCTTATCATGGTTACAAAATTGAGATAAGTATAAATTTATGTCAATAAAAATGTGTAAATTTAATATTATAAATTTAAGGAACACGACATGCGGGTGGACACGCACTGCAAAATATAAATACACACGAAGTACATTCTAAATATGAATAATAATATCGTTTCTTTGCAAATTCCATGATATCCCATTTTTTTTTTTTTTTTTTGAGAAATTAAAGCAGTGATTCAAACAAAAAACTTGATTCGATTAAGGTAACGTACCTTCCTTCAATTTCAAAATAAAAAAAATAGTAATTAAATAATAATTGTATACTTAATTCCGTAATGTTGTTTACATTTACCGATTTTGTTAATAATTCAAATTGTGTAAACAAATTAAGAAAATTTCAATTTAATTCTTTATAATAATGATAATTTATATCTTTTTACCTTGAAATATTTAACAAATATAATGTAATGCATCTACAACTAAGTAACTACTGTTACACCTCTAATTGCATTATCACAGAAAATTGTAACATGAATTATCATTTGTATTATTCTTTATTATAAGAAGAATTTTTCATTCTTAGATTTTAACAAAAAAAAAAAACAAAAATTAAAAAAAATATTCAAAAATTTAAAATTCCTGTCAATGATTTGTATTTAATGCAAGTAAAAATAACATGCTGATGAAAAATGTTGTTAGTCACGAATACAACATCTTCCACATATTCTATAATACATATTATAAATGATATTTTACATATATGTATATTAGGGTGGATCGACTTTTTCAGAACTGCCGGTACCATTGTTTTCTGAGTTGCATTTTGTTTCAAGATTACCG
>JAABKK020035501.1:8160-40554 GCA_011634745.2 Catotricha subobsoleta
TTTTGTTGTTGTTGTTGTTAATCAAATCACGTGTTCATTTGTCACATTTACTTTTACACGTGTTTTGATTAAATTTTACTGCTCATATTCACATAACAAAATCGCATCACATTCTTGTGAAGACAAACAGTTTTAAATTGCAAATTTTCAAATACGATTAATTCACACTATGGCCCCATTACCCAATTTTTGGTCGGTTAGTCAAATACGTAATTGGCAATAAATCGATTAGATAATAATAATATCGGTCACAAATATTGTATTTATGATGTTTACAAATTATGATTAATATTTTAATTATATAATCGATTTATTGCCGTATTGACGTATTTGGCTAACCATACAAGAATTTAAGTTCTAGACTTTTAAATTGACTTTCATTCATAATATAAAATACTAAAAATGAGTAAGCTTTTTGAAACCATGCAAATTACTAACAATTGAAATGTTATGATGAACCTTAATTTGAATGACATTTTTATTTTTCTCCACAGTCTCTATATAATTATTATTATTGTAAATACAGGTTTTAATATATAAATAAATATATAGGTATATTTAGTTATTTGGCTTAATATGTAATAGATTTGTGTGCACTTGAGACACACAATAAAAACTTATACAATACAAAAGACTTGTATACAATTTTTATAATATTTGCATGACAAATTGTTGACATAGTTCCATTTAAAAATACATTTCTTGATTATAAGTTTTTGAGAATCGCGTGCTACCATTTACACAGATAAATTTCAATTGCAATATAACTGTTATCAGTCAATAATGACATCACAATTTATTTAAAATACATACACCTACCAGCCAATAAAAAAAAAAAAAATAGATAAGAAAATAATATATCGAACAGTTACAACAACAAAAATTGTACAATATTAATTATTATCGTATTAAAATGTCGCATTGATGTGACGTCGGAATGCGTGTTTAGAATTTCAATCAAAAAATATAGCGTGACGGAGTTTGATAGAGCCGCGCAACTCGATGGTGAATCATTAAATTAATATTTTATGAGCCGTGTAGTTTTATTGGTTTGAATGTACTCTTCTTCTTTAGATTAATATTTTTATTATCGTAAATTATTATCATTGAACCGAAAATTGTTTGTGTACGATTTTTCTTCTGATTTTTTTATTATTCATAGACTTGTTTTTAGAACAATTTGTAAAGTTTTTTTCTTTTCATATTGCTATAAGCTTATCAATTTTAATATTATTTTGTTGTCATGCTATGACAAATATATATATACCTATGTAAATCGTTTTGAATGTAAAATACAACCTCAGTGGGGCTGGCTACCTACAATTTCATTAATCAGTACCTTTGATTATCATTAGTTGTGTAATGTTTGTGAGCAGGGTTGATAAAAATGCATCTTAGATGAAAATGAAAATGTAAAGATGATCGGTCATTATTTTAGATGAAAAAAATCACGTGGACGAACACTGGTATTTACTAAATCCATCGATGGTAAGAAATAATAATAATAATTGGGAAGTTATAATTAAATGTTCAGGATGTAAGCGGTATATAGATTTTATTTGGAAAGGCTACTTTCAAAACTTCCCGGATATTTCCATTACTAATTCCATTTTTCCATTTTTCCATTGTTCCTTTCTATTACTATTAGTTTCCGCTATCATTCTAAGTACCTTCATATCAGCTACCTCAAATTCATGTACTAAATATCCAGGATTGATCCAACTTTCATGCCCATACAATAACGGTTGCCTTATAGATAGCATTGTCAACAGTCAATATGGTATCACTACTCATTTGAGTTATTCCTCTGTGAACCCTGTTTATGAGAGTAGTTTTATTTTGTAATTGCGTGACGCTTATTACAATTTTACTGATAACATATAGTACAAAAAGGCCTAATGACCATATTATAATACGAAACATTCTCAGATAATTTGTATCAAAAGCTTTTGTTTTTTTTTTTTTTTTTTTAAATACTTACTCATGACTAATTCTCACAGAGTAATTTTTAAACCACAATAATTTGGAGTTTTGCGCGAGAATTTTTTACTGATCAAATCACATGATTCCAGTATTCTGAAAAAATACATATCTGTACAAAGAAAAAAAAAATATTTATTTTAAATATTTTTTCTAGAATTTATATTTTTTTATTTTTACTTTGTTTGGAATCCCGCTAAAAGTTCATGGAAAATGCAATGAATCAGCATCTTAATTTTAAATTAATTTGGAGCAATTTGTTTCGAATACTTAACAGAGACAGAGATATTAAACAATATAAAAAAAAATAATACGAAGAAGCGTTCAATCTTCTTTATAATACTTTTAATCGATGCTAGAATCTTTTTAACTTCACAAAAAAATAAAAAAATAAAATAAAGCAAACTAGTTTAAATATGCATGACAACAATTTAAATATGCGCTACTTATTTAACGAACCCTTAAATTGGAACAATTTTGAAAAGAAATAAAGAAATAATAAATAATAATAATAATAATATATAATATTAATAATCTTGTGGCTTCACTTCGATCTAAAGAAGCAATTTTAGTTATAATAAATTTTTCTCTTTTTACACAAAAAGAAAGAGCTTAAATCAATGCTAATCATTACTGTGTTTTTCTATAAAACAGTTTTATTCATTAAAAATTTGGATTTTAAAGTATTTAGACATTTTTTCTAGACTTACATTATGGTGTCACTGTCAGATAGGGCTGGGATTATTTGGAGAAATTGATATTCGAATATTGAGTTATAATTTTTTTTAAATTTTTATATAGTTTTAAAATATTGTCAGAAAAAATGTTAAAGTTAACAAGAATAAATAAATATTCGCACAATTATGCTTAGGGGTTCTTTACAATAAAATTTCAAAAAATAAAAATAAGTAGTAAGAAATAAGAAATAAGTAGTTCGACATTTTATATGTAAAGTTATTTCTTATTTTTTATTTTTATCTCTTAAAATTTGGTTGTAAAGCACCACAAAACTATTCGTATTATTCGAATATTTGGTTAATTAATATTTGAATTTTAAATTATTCGAATATTCGTCTCAGCCCAGTGTCCGAGTATTTGAGATTATTCTTCGGGTATTCTTTATATCAGTGCCTACACTCATATCGGTTTTGCCAAAAAAAAATCTCATCGGGGTTTTTTTTTTTGGGAAATTTTTGTAGAAAATATATTAAAAATGTTAACTTACCTCACTTTTTCAAAATTACCCAAATAATTGCGCTTCGACTAAAAATTTGAGATTTTTTTACAGAAAATTCATGATGCGCAACAATTTCTCAATATTCTGAAGGTCTTCTCTATTATCATCGCACAAATATTTAATATAAATATCAATTCATCAGAACCTCCATAACAAAAAAGAAAAAAGAAAAAAACAATCAATTTTATTCTTTCATTTAATATTGAACATATTTCGACATCAACTGTTGCAATGTGAAATTTGTCATACGTTTGTTTTGTTCATTATTATTTCTACTTTTTCATTATTATTAATATTTATATTTAGTATTTATTATTTAATGTATATTTATTTTATCTGCATTATTTATTTGGATTATGTTTTGTATTTTGATCTAAATTAATGTATTTACAAATCTATATTTCATTCAACATGTTGATATCTTTTGTTATACAAAAAAAAATGATAAAAAGATTACATTAATATTTTCTTCTGTATTTATTTATTTATTATAATTTTTTTTTTCTTTTTTGTATGGATACAACGAAATATAATTTACATGAACATTCATAGATAGTAAATACATCAATACACCTCATACATATAAATTATATGATTAACATCATAAATTAGAGATATTTTATTTCGATATAGAAAAATACAAATGAAAGACATCAAAATAATTTATAAATAACCGTTAAATATTTATTGAAGTAATTACTGTACATTAAATAAAAAAAAAAAAAAACAAGTTATGTAATCAAATTGTTAAAACATAAGTTCAGTTATTGCTCTAAATCAATTGCAACAACATTAATTCGTTGGTCAAATGCTTCCTCTAATATGCACCAATGACTGAATGAATGAATGACAAAATTAACATTTATAATTATAATTCGATTTATGAAAAGAAAAAAAAAATTAAATATATCTGCCAGTAGCAGGACCGAATTACAGTCCGTAGAATGTATTTATCCCGGTTTACGATATTCAAGTAAAAATTAATGTATATTTTAAGTATGATCGTTAATATATATATAGATAATAATGAGACGTTCGATCATTCATTTTATTCTTTTATTGTAAAGCCAACGTTTCGGAACTAATAAGTTCCATATCTTCAAAGCTATAAACATCAAAATTAAATAAATATATGTAAAACTAGACAACATGATCAATAAGTTACAAAATAATTTATGTCACAAACTACAAAAGTCAAAAGGACTTAAAATTAAAAACAACAAAATTATATCACAAGTTTAATGCCTAAAAATCTAAGTAATGCGTCTAAAGCGATAATTTTAGAATCGCTACACATAAAATCTAATATCACCCACAACTATTGGCAAGACATTAACAATATATCGTAATCCTATTCTCAATTATTGTCATTACAAAATTCAAATCATCACTTTAGACGCATTACTTAGATCCATAGCGTTGTTTCATTTTATACCTTTGATCATTGTCAGTGTCACATAAAGTTTCACTCCAGTTTATCCTCATTCATAGGATGACCGAGCCGACCATTAGAGAGATATGTGTGGTTCCCGTATGAAATAATCGTATATTTACAATTACATGCATCCTTAAACAAAGCTGAGTACAATAAATAAAGGAAAAAAAGAATCAATTAAATAAGTTTTACATTAAATGTTGTGATGTCAATCGAAGCCACTGAAATCCATGTTCATAGTCAATTAGAATATTAAAGCAATTCAGTATTTTTAGTGCTTCCTTTAATCAATCACATGTCATAAACCTAAAAGCAAAATCAAATAGGCGAAATAAAAGAGAATGATTTACAAATTGTACGTTATTTTTTTAATTTTGTATTCAAAAATCGTTTAAACATTTATTTCTGTATTTATTTGCGTATTTAACATAATCGTACTAAATTTACATTCAACGATTCACCGTAACAAATAATAAATTAATAATAAATAATAAATAATTTAAAATCAAAATAAAAACTTTCCTTATATGAGTGTGCACGTTTTAATGATATAACATTAATTGAAATAATTTAGTATGTTTAGGTGCAAACGAATAGTAATTCCTTATGTGTGGACTACACTGCTCAATTCATGCATTCTATAGTATTGAATTAATACGGTTTAATAGTGATGATAAAGTCTTTTATTTTAAGTAGGAACAATTGACGAACTGATCTATTATGAAACATGGAAATTGTGGGTGTTTTTACGATATTTTAACTAAATCAAATGGGCCCCGACTTGTTTATTTGGAATATAATTTAAAATGAAATTTCTTGTTTTTATCACATATAAAAAGTTAGCTAACAATTTTTCGCAAAAATTTACCGAGAATTATATAATACAGCATTTTTTTTTGTCATGAGTTTTATGTGAAACATAAATAAAGTAGCTGAAACAACGGAACTCATTTATATGATTAGAATTTAGGAAAAAAAATAAATATTAATTACTATTTTGGGTATCAAGTTTTATCAAATGAACTATTTCATGCCTTGTGAACAGTACGCACTTACTTATTTATTTATTTATATAATTTTTACATTTACAATATTCGTATAAAAATACGTCATCAGACTGATGAAATTCTACTCGACGAAAATTAAAGTCAATTGATTTTAAATTATTAAATATTATAAGCAATGTTGGGTACAAATCGCGATATCGTCTATGAATGATCTTAAAATAGATTAGATCGTTTTCTTAATAATTGATCTGATCTATTTTGTGTAATTCATGCATTTTCAATATTTTTTATTTTAATTTATTTTGTTTTTATTGATCTATGATCAAAAAACGTTCGAAAGATTATTAAATAGCTTTTTATAGGCGATCTAATCTTAGATTAAATTATAATTATTTTTCTATGATTTATTTAAGATTGAGCAATCGCATTAAATAATAAATATTCGACCTCTTACCCAACATAAATCTCTCTATCATTAAATTAATTTTGATAATAAATAATATTTTCTCTTTCAGGTTATTGGCTTAACAAAACAAGTCGATATGACTGAACGACAAATTGAAAGATGGTGGAGATATCGACGTGCCCAAGACAAACCAACAACGCTAGTCAAATTCTGTGAAAATTCATGGAGATGTATGTATTATGTATACAGTTTTGTATTTGGATTGATTGTTTTATGGGATAAGCCATGGTTCTGGGATGTGAAACATTGCTGGTATGGTTATCCACATCAGGTAAATATAATATAATAATCCAACAATTAATTTGAATTAATTCGTAAATCTAGTATATCATTTTTTTACCTATTTTTTTCTTTTAATTTTTAGTCTGTTGATAGTGATATTTGGTCATACTATATGATATCAATGTCATTTTATTGGGCACTAACCGTTACCCAATTCTTTGATATTAAGCGAAAAGATTTCTGGCAAATGTTCCTTCATCATATCGTCACATTATTATTATTGTCATTAAGTTGGGTATGCAATTTACATCGTATCGGATCACTTGTCCTCGTTGTACATGATTGTGCTGATATATTTTTGGAAGCTGCAAAAATCACAAAATATGCAAACTATCAAAAATTATGTGACTGTATTTTTGCATTTTTCACCGTTATATGGATTATAACACGTTTAGGATTTTATCCTCGCATTATTTATAGCAGTTCCGTTGAAGCACCGCAAATACTTCCAATGTTTCCAGCTTATTATATATTTAATATATTATTGATATTGTTGTTGCTGTTGCATGTTGCATGGACATATTTGATATTGAAAATTGCACATAAAGCGCTGCAATCAGGACAGGTAATTTTCTATAATAATATTTATATAGTTTCGATGTGTTATTAATAATTTATAAATGTAAAAAAAAAAAAACAACAACAACAACAGATGGAAGGTGATATACGATCCAGTTCTAGTGACATATCAGACAGTTCAGAAAATGCCCGACCACTTACCACAAATAATGGTACACCACAAAAGAAACCATTATCAACACCAAGATCTACATCCAAATCACCAAAACATCAACATCAACAATAGCTAATAGAGACAAAAATTAATTAACCGAAAACAAACAAAACAAAAGAAAAAAAATTGAGTGCCTCCTCATAATTGAATCATAATTATAATTATAATAATTAATAACCATTTGTTGTAAAAAAAAAGAAAAGAAAAGAAAAGAAAAGAAGAAATATAAGTAACTAACTAATATTGTATATTTACATCATGGATAATTTTCACCCTTATTTTTTATTATAATATGATGAATGAATATTCTCTTATTGATTAAATTATAAATAAAATAATCAGAAATTCTCAGAAGGTAATGGACAATTTTCGTTATTTATTCGATTCTTTCATTTTTCATATTGATTGACAAATTACTGAACATTTTTATATTCTTTTTGCTTAGCCAAATAAAATCTTATTGAAAATAATATTTTTGGTATTAATTTTAGAATTACTTATTATCAAATAAGAATCTTAACCAGAATTCTAGTTAAATATTTATGAATTTGTGCCTGTTACGACCGATTTATAGATGCATTTATATTTCGTTTGTGTAAAATTAACTAAAATAAAAAAAAAACTGTGTTAAACAATTAACATCAATTCTTTTTTTATTATTCGTCGCTAATAACTCTTAAAAATTAAATATGATTCTCACGCAGATATGGAAAGGAAATACACGTTCTTAGTCTAATATGTAAGCAATTCTCATTTTAATGAAAGGCTGACAAAAACAAAGTAACAAAATCGACCTTTACTGAATTTGAAAGTAAGAATAAATAATGAAAATTGTTCAATGTCAACTATATTTGCATTAAAAAGAAATACATTTGTGTGCTTTTCACAAAAAAATAAACAAAATAAAATAAATTTATTTATAAATGTTAATGAATAACAAAAACTGTTCTAATGTAATTGTATCGATGGACGTCTTTTTCTATATTATTGAAATGAAACTTAAGAATATTTATATATATATATATAAGAGTTTGGTTTGACCTTTTTATTATTTCTAGAGAATAATACGTCTTTCACTTTTGTAAAATGTTTGCAAATATTTTGAGGCAAAGAAAGCAGTTAATTTAATAAATAGCATGCTTTCTAAAACGAAAATTGTTCAAAATTTATAAATTAAGTCGTAAAATTTTAGACCACTAAATATATTTAATTAGAATTATATTTAAAGAAGCAATTGAATAGTAATTCCAAAAACAAAAAAATAAGACTTTCCAAATTTTTATTTAAATTTGAATATTATACTTTCCATTTTTTCTTCTTTTATTTTGACTTTGACTATAAAACCATGTTTGATTTATTTGAACCATCTCAAAATGTATTGTAATTTATGAAGACCGTTTTTCAAATTCTACCTACTGTTATATTCCATTTTTCGTTCATTTTAATTGAACTTTATTCAGTACAACGACAAACGATTCAATGCCAATAATAATTCTATTTAAAATATTTTAGTGATGGATTTTATAAATTATATTTAAATTGATTTTTAATTAAAATATTGGAAAAGTACAAAATTGAATTGGGCATTTCAGTATTTAAATTTAATAATTATAATTATAATTTAGAATAATTCGTTTAAATAGAAATCTTTTAATTTTATTTAAGAAATGTAACGTTTTTCTATAAATGCGCTGTTCTACAAGAAGTTTGCAGAAAACAAAAAAGAAACTGAAAAATTGTACAAACAAACAATTTTTAATTGATGCACCGCACCTACTAATATCACTACCAAAAACAAAAAAAAAAAAAACCTATTTAATAGTGTTCTGTATTATTGGCCGGAATTGTCTGATAAACGCAAAAAAAATCGTTTTATGTCTTAGCGGGTAACATATTCCGCTGCCAGGCTCTTTAAAGATATACCAAATTCTTCCTTAACCAGATGGAACTCAACGAGTTCCGGTCAAAATAACAGACAATATTTAATATTTTTAATGCAAATAAACATTCAATTTTTCGAAATCATTATTTATAAATTTTTGGACTAGATTAAATAGAATTAAATGAATCAAATCGATAATAATTGTTCATAAAAATAAATACTGGATTGTTTAGTGTATCTGTGCATCTCTCATTCTTGAACAATTGTAATTATTAGAAAACCAACAACAGAAACTAAATGATGTTTTTTTTCCAATTTTTACTAAAATTCTGTAAATATTGTATTTAAGAAAGAAAATACTTAAATTAATTAAAATTATAGAAAAATAAAATAAAATTAAAATTAACTAAGCTAAAGCTATTTAAATAAAAATAATAATGCTGATTTTCCTTTTCGTGACTGTAACGAAAATTGTAAAGAAATTGCTGATTGTTGCTTAATTTTGAATCGAATTTTCATATATTTCCTGTACGTAAGATCGCGATATTGTCTAATTGTTTTATTATTATTATTATTATTATTATTATTATTATTATTATTATTATTATTAATTATATCCTTATGAAAACATGAACAAATAAATTATTTTTCATTTCGAATTTGGCCAATTAATTTACACTGAAATTCATTTTTATATAATACAATATCCCATATCCATTATCCAATTTATAAAAGAAAAAAATAAATCGTGACTTGATATAAATAAATGTGTTGTTCAATAATTTAAATAAAATGTTGAAGAAAAAAAATTTATATATATATATATGAGAAATTATTAATATTTGTGTGATTTTTGAATTAATAAATGTAATTGTCATTATGTTTATTAAAATCTAGTTTCAGTTTAAATCTAAATGTATCAAATGAAACGAAGAAAAGTGAAATAAAATGAATTAAGAATGTGACTAAATCTATTTTGATCAATATTACTGTAATCATTTTTTTTTTTTTTTATATTTACTTTTTGAACATTTTTAAAATTACGCAAATTCGCTTGGTATAAGTTTTTAGTTTCAATCTCTGATGAACTTTTAGTTTGTGGGATCCAATTTTGTATTAGAAGGTGCATAGATTTTTGTATGGACGGATTGAAACCAAAACATACCAAGATAGAATACATTTTTTGCATATTTTGGTTATTCTATGACCAAATATCCAACCACTAAATTCAGAGTGGGATTACATAAATTAAATAATTAAATAAATTAGTTTGATTTAGATTTATTATTTTGTGATTTATTCCCAGCAGTGTACCAAACCATTGGCAGAATTTTTTGCATTAACATAGCTTCACTACACAAATAATCAAATATGAATCTTTTTCACTGACTAAATTTTATTACCAGATATTGTGAACGACATATAAATTATTGGCTAATCAAAATTGAAATACATTTCGTTTGGTATAAGTATATGTAATTACACAATATTAAGAGGTTCAAATAAAAAGAGAATTAACCACTTTTTTTTACAATATAACATAGAAAAAATATTTTGATAAATAAATATGAATTTATCCATCTTATAAATTTAATTGACGTTCAACGTCTTTCACGAATTTTTCTGGAATCCTTGCTTGACGCATAGCATTCACCTTAGATGCAATAATATTAGTAATTGTTTTCTTTCGAAGTTCTTCTCTTTGTTGTTCAACAGTGTCCTCATTTTTAGCTCGATCTTTTGTTTCCTTTATCATCAATTCTTTCTGGCCAATTTGTTGAATTATTTCTGCAATTTAATGATTGCAATTGCTTTCATTTACGTTCAAAAAAAGTTATAATTGTCTTACCCTGTCTATATTTTTCCTTAGACTGTTTTAATTTTAGCTTTTCTTCTTTTTCTTTAGCTTCTTCATCTCTTAACTTAGCAACTGCAAGTTGATATTCCTCTTCCTCTCTGGCTATTTGCAATTCACGAATACGTTTCATTTCCTCAAGCTGAGCTTCTCTACTTGTAATCAATTGTTTTTCAAGTTCTTTTCTTTTAATAGCAGCCTCTTTTTCTCTCTGTCTAAATTCACGTTCTTTTTCTTCTTGAATTCGTCGCATATTCAATTCTTCTTGATTGTTTCTAATTTCTAAATGTTTTGTTTGTAGCGCTAAGATACGATCAGCTTCACGTTGCTTCTGTTCCCTTTCCAATCGTCTTTCCTTGGCTAGCTCAATTTCACGTTCTCGTTTTTGCCGCATATACTCTTGAGCTTTCATTTCAGCAATCCGTTGCTCTTCAAAGGCCAAATTTTTAAATATATCACTCATTTCATTAGATCTTAGCAGATCATTTCGTATCTTTAAAATCCTCTCTTTTTTTTCTTTTTCTTTTTTCATCGTATCCATTATAATGGCCACTTGGGCTTTATTTCTAGCTTTTGCTTCTTCCTCAATTCGTTGTGCTTCCATATATTTGGTGAATTCTCGATATTTTAATTGATTTTGTAATTCAGTCGCATGTTCTTCATTTAATCTTTTTAAATGTTCGCGGTGCTCTTCATCTTCTTTTAAGGCTCTTTCACAATCTTCTAACATCATTTTGTCTAATCGCTCATCTTCCTTACGTAATTCACGATACATTTCTTGTTTTTCATTAATTTGTGCATCACGGACCACATGACACTTTGTTGCCAGTATAACTCGATTTGCCCGTTTAAGTTCTTCGGTCTAAATAGATTAAATTAGATTGTTTTTTACTTGAGCTATAAGCAAATTAACAAAAATGATTAATGACTAATGACTAATTTACCTGTTCTTGTTGAGCAAGAAATGCTCGATCTAAGATTTTAATTGGATTATCACTATCACCATCAATTTGTTTAAATGATTTTGTTTCAATTTTTTTTGTCTTATTTAAATCAATATCCTTTAGCATTTGTTTTCGTTTATCACTCTCGAACTCAAGTCTTTTCTGTTTCGCTTCAAAACTTTCAAGTTGACGTTGTCGTTCTTCTTTTGTAATAACTCTACTAGCCGTTTTAACACGTCGAAGTTCATCACCTGGCCAAACCGTCGGATATACATTTATATTATGACTGGGCACTAGTAAATCACGAACACTTTCTTGTCGCACACTGTTAATCATTTCTTTGCTCTGAGTTGATTTTTGCAACTTTAAATGCATTGGTGGATTGCTAAACATATTAATCGATTTCCTCTTATCAAAATTTTTATTCGAACATTTCGAAGATGCTGATTTCATTTTGAAATAATAAATTAAAATATATTTGTAAAAATGGTAAAATAATTCTTCACTAATAATTGCTTTATCGAACAAACAATATCTTATAAGTCTATAATAACTAACTACAACGGTAGTTATATTAACCGAATCGGAATCACACTTATGCATGAAAGAAAGAATGAAAATAATAGGTATATCAAAATAAATTTAAAAGCGTTTGTTTATGCGTTGCTATGGAACTAGACTTTGCACAAATTATTATTGCTTACGGTTACTTATAAAAAAAATATGTAGGGTTCTGGCAGAAAATTAAAAATTGAACTATTGTTAAATACAGAATGTGGTCAACAAAACAACAGAAGTACTCTAACTACAGCAATTTAATCGGAAAAACTGAACATATACTTACCACCGTTTTTTTTTTTTTACATAGTTATTATTTCAAAATTTTTAAAATTTCTCAAAATGAAGTAAAAATCCAAGTCATAATTTTTTTTTATTTTGTGGTTTATTTGAGTTATGTAATTCCATCCTAGTTCTTACTATACCAAAACCACGAATAAATTTAAACACTACTTTTTAATACCTATTACTAAACTTTTGCAAGTGTACTGCAGTATTGATTTACACTCGTGAAAACTGATCTCCAATCTCAAAAACATAAAACGCCATATCCTTGGCTATCTCAATAGTTAAACATATCAGGACACTTGAAGAAGAGATATTACAAAAATAATTTTTACTATAATTCTTAAAGAAGAGAATTAAACGATTCTAAATTTTAATAAGGTAGCTAAGTTGGTCTGCAGGAGCAAAAGCTATGTATTTAAAAAAAAACACACATGAGAAAAGAGTTATAGAGTTATTGCCGCTTGCTGTTCTATGAAATTACCCACTTGATAATATCATCTGTGGAACTCTATACAAAATACTTAGTACATAGAGATTAACGCCAATGTCAATCTCTATATATTCTCGTCGTAGAATATCCCATAAGAAGAAGAATATAACAGAGGAAAGACCTAGAATCTAGATTATTTTAAGAAAAAGAATATGCTAAACAACTACAAAACAGCTATATAGCAATAACCAGAATAACTGTGACACAATTTTTCCATTTTTCTCTGCGAAACAATGAAAATGGCAATAAGTAGGTACTTATATTCAATGTCTATATATTTATTTATACGAATACGATAATATCTATTATATGTATATTCTCAGTTACTAAATGTTTTTTCAATGCAAAATTCTTTCAAAATTATGGATGCTCCTTTACATAAGTAAGAATGAAACATTTATGCAACATTTTTATGAGTACCTTATGATAGCGACAGACGAGCGAGATATTGTAGATTAACGAAAGTGAACTAAGCTAAATTCAAGAACAGAACTTATTTTTGTTCATCAAGTGAAGTGTATTTGATATCAATGAACGCAAATTTAACTTATTTGAAGGAAAAAAATTAAAATTGTTTAAGAATTTAGCATAATCCACGTCTGTCGTTATTGCATTATAGAAGAATGGTCATATACCTCGTTCAAACTATCATTTTTGTTATTGCTATTGGTATTATACGTTTTAGTTAATATCTTCTCAATGGAAGGTCGTACAGAAAAATCATCCACTAATTTTTGAAGAAAAAACTATCTCTTCCTTAATCACCCCAAGTTATTAACTATGAATGAATACCAATTACCTTTGAAAATAATGATAATTTGAACGAGGTAATAAAATGATTTCATTTTAACATTTTTTAGAAAGTAAAATAATAATTTTTCATGCGCATATTTGAACGAAATGGAGTATATTTAAATCCCCACTACCCTAAAATAAAACACATTGCACTGTTCTAATACTTACAAAATTGAACCCCTGCATTTATTCTGTCAGTAGTGTCAATTTTCTTGGTCATTGCTAAAAGAGTACTTCCCGGCAACGTGTGTATCTATCTTCTATTGCTCCATATAAATAAATTTTGTCCGCAAAAGTGGAGTTTGATTCATATTTTTCACTTCCGATCAAATTAAAAATTGCAAATATTCTATTATTCGTTTTTGTGTTAATGTGCCGCAGTGTGTGTCTGTGTGTTGCGCAATTTAACAAGTAAAAAATTATGAAAATTAATTTACTTTAGTGCTTTTAATTAATATTTAAATAAGCTCAATATTGTTTTGTGGTTAAAAGAAAAATAAAAAAATCACGTTATCATCATATTTATTTATTTTTTTTGCCATCGCATTTGGCCAATATTTGTTGTATTGATTTTAACAAAATATTTACATACAATTTGTCTGCATTAATAAGTGAATATTAAATAGAAAATTATGAATAAAAGCATTGGCAGCATTGGAAAGAGTTCATCAGTAATTTGTAAAGAGGTTTTTGATGAAGGATATCAACCATTAAGTGACGGTAAGCCACCTAGTTAAGATTAAACGCTATTATTAATGTTATGTTAGTTATTTAATAGGGACTTGTTTTTTTTTTCTTTTCTATTCTATTTGTATGTTATTTGTAAAGTAGCGAGGTGGTGGGACGATGACAAGAGGTTGAAATTGTTATCATGATTATTTTGTTTGTTTGGGTTTTTGTAGTGTCTCTCTGTTGTTAGGCACCAACGGCGTAAATAAATTTTATTTTGTGTACTTGTTTCTTTATTGTTTGTGCGTTTTGAGAATTCATATCATGAAATTGGATATTATTTAAATATAAATATAAATGTTTTTTGTGCTGAAACGTCTGCTGAAATTTGTAAGGTAAATTTAATATGCGTATTAAATTCTAGAAATTTAATATTAATTTCTAAAAATATATTATCCCAAAATAAATGTTTCTTGCCTCAGTATTCAACCCCTCTATTTGAACACAACAACATCAGTAGCAAACAATATGCCTACAATAACCTTCATTAAATTCATATTTAAAATGTTACATACATCGTTTTTTCTCAAATAATATTTTTATTTTTTGTTTTTTTTTTTATAAAGACAGGTGTGATATTTATAATAATATACATTTAAATACTTATGAAGCACCCACTTTATATTTTTCACATATTATTTAAAGCATATTCTCGAAAGGATTGTAAATGATTTGTCGTGTTCATAAAGTTTATGTAATTACATCTTGAAACAAAAGGAAATAAGAAAAAAAAAATCGGAAAACATTAAGTATTTCAATGCAAATGAAAGAAAATGAAAAAAAATAATTGTGCATTTAACTTTGTAATGCTATTGGTCATTTATATTGTGCATACTGAAATATGATATATATTATATAGTTATAGCAATAACATTACCATATATAAATAAATAAAATAATTTCCTGCCTATATTCAGCAGAGGAAATATGATTTTTCATACAGCACAAAATTTGATCAAATTGCAAGCATAACATATGATATGACGTGTACTTAAAATCATATGGTTGTGCAATAATATTGTAACATAAATGAACTGTGCACCCTCATCCCATCAATAATACACATATAATAAATCTAACAGCACAGATCCTGTTTGTTTTATATGAATTGTATATTGCTCAGTTATTTTTGCACAAGAAAAATCAATGAAAATGCCACTGCACTGCATTGCATTTGCTGGTGTAGGTACGCGCGTAGAATAACTTTAATGTTTAGAATTTGTAGCGTGGGTGGGTACATTTCATCTCAATTAACATATATCGATATATAAATGTTGGGTTAGTAAATGTAAATTTGAGATAGAAATTCATCAGCAAGATCTCTTTTTCCTGTTTGTAATAAACTATTTTGAATATTTTTTTTTATTGAAATCTTCTAGGTTTATATTGTATATACATTATAAACCTCTACCTATGATAATAATATATGCATAGATATAGGTATATGAATATGTATAGTACATATACAATATACATCTATATTTATTAGGGTGACCGGATTTTATATGGGAAATTTTTGACCTTCGATTTTTTTTAGGTACTATGGGCTCAAAAGTTTCCATTTCGCGAGAAAACATTTTTGACATATTAAAAATGTCCACTTGTTCTGCGTAAATGTTTTCCGGAAATCGATTTTGTTGAAAAATTGATTGAAATAAGTATTGATACAGAGCTTTATTAAAGTTATGATTAATAATTTATGAATATCAAGTTTAATTTATTTTTATCAGTCGTTTAAAGTTCCAATGAGATTACGATAAGCACTGGGGTTAAAAATGTTTTTTCGCGAAATAGAAACTTTTGAGCCTGTAGCACCTAAAAAGAATCAAACTTTTAATAAACCCGGTCACCATATTTATAATAATAATAACAATAACTTATGAAGCATCCACTTTATATTTTTCACATATTATTTTGAGCATATAATGTGGTATTATATATGTATAATATATATTATATAAAGGTATAATGAAAAACTATATTTAAATTTTATAGTTATACTTTTTCTGTTCTTATATAACTTTGGAATTATGGAAAAAAAAACTTGGAAATTATGATGTCAATTTAAGCGATAGTATGAAGTAATTTCTACAAATAATTTAGTTAGGTATCTGCTTAAACTTTATAAAAAGACAGAAATTCATGCAGTCGTCCGGATCAATGAATTCTATTTATAGTTTATCTTACTGAATCGATTAAAATAAAGCTAAATTTTCCTGATATTTTATTATATTTTGATTATTTTCATTCATTATGAATTTAGGGATTTCAAATAGCTAAAAAATGTAACCATTTATGTTCTTGAATATAAACCTCTCTCGACTGTTAAATAATGTTTTTTTGTTTTTTGTTTTAAAAATAAAAATTATTAAACATTACATATATTTTATTTAAATTTTTTTTTTTATTAATTTACAAAAGAGAAAAATCATATTATAATAAAATGTTTGTTGCTTTTTCCAGAAATCAATGAATATGCCATACATATTGGCATTAATCCTAAAACCGAACCACATTTACTGTATTTAGCAAAAGATGGACTCTTGCAATGTAAGCAGCTTAGAAATTTGTTTTTTTTAAAGAAAATTATTCTCATTCATTATTTTTTTTTTTTTTTTTATTTATTTAACAGCGATACCACCAGAATGGCAAATATGGTAAGAATTTATTTTACTTTTAAAAATATTTATGTATATATTTCTTAAACAAATCTTAATTGTAAATTCTAGCTACAATGAAGAATGCAATGGTTACTATTATTACAACACAAAAACAAAATCAAGACAATGGGAACATCCACTGGATGCTGAATATAAAATTTTAGTTGAAAAAGCTCGAAAACAATTTACAGGCGCTGGTAATGCTATTAATGATTTATCTGAAGACGTTTCACAAATTGATTCGGGAATTCGAAGCTTACAAGGTGATGAAGATTTACTAACGGATATATCACCGACTCCAACAATACGAAAAATGGATTCAACCATACATAGTAATCGATTTTTAGCTCCATTGGAAAAACGCAGTAATTCCAATAATACTCTATTGCAACTTCAACCGCTTGAAAGTATCAGACATAAAAGATTTGAAGTAACTAATTATGCAACGAATAGTTCGCTTCCGCCTCCACAAATAGGACTATCGATAAAAACCGAAAATAAACTTGGATCTATTACGAAAAATGTTGAGAATATGCAATCTTTATCGCAGGTGAAAGGTTTTACATTATCGGGTACTGGATCAATGTTTTTAAAGTCTAATGTTAAAAAAACAGAAATTTCAGAAGGTTTACAAACTAAGCAAATTGATAGCGAAAGAAAACTTGGTTTAGGTGAATTAGGTACAACGCATAATAGTGCCTTAAATGTAAAATCAATACTTAGAGACTCTAGCTTAACAGATGTTCGAAATCGAAATGCTGACCACAGACTATCTGAAACCGAATTTGAAGATAGAAAAAGTGTTAGATTTAATTTGGATGCGCCTAAATTAAGCAGTGATTTGCTTAAAGATTCTGGATCATCTGAAGAATCTAGTAATGAAGAGGATGATAATGATGAATGGGACTTTATGGAAGGGGAAGGTGAGGAAACTCATGTTAAAGAAATTAAAGTTACGTTAAACAAAAATGTGCCACAGTTGAAGTCAAATGAGTTACAAAAGCCTCTTGAGTTAAAGAGGCCACTGAACCGTTTAGCTTCCCTTAGTCGGACTTTAAGTAATGAGAGTGTTACAAGTGGTGGAAGTACAGGAAGTAATGAGAAACCAAGTTTAGCGTCACTATTTGAAAGGAGAATAGAAAACAATGGACGTATTAAACCTTTATACGAAGATACTGACTCTGAATCTGCAACATCTCTGAGAGGTTTTACTAGTAAATTAAGTAATGAAAATTTTAATTCCAAACTTACGAATGCCACTCAAAATATTAAATTACATAAAGAAAAAGAAACAATTGAAAATGTTGAAGAAACAGAAATAATAGAATTAAAAAAGGCAATGAATGCTCGATTAAATATTTTCAAAGAAAGACTAGAAAAAGACCAATTGGCTGAGGAAGCAAAAATAAAAAATGAATTGCAAGAAGAACTATTAAATATTAAAAAAAAAATAGTTGATAAAAATAAAGCTGATGTGGCGTTGTTTGAAATAGATGTGCTGAAAAATGCGAATAAAGGGGAAATCCAATCAGCAATTAAGAATGAGAAAGATAAATTCGAAATAACTCTTTTTGATTCAATTAAACAAATTCAAAAAGAGAATGAGGCCAAATTAGAATTAGAACTACAAAAAGAGAAAGAAAGATTAAGACAAATATATGATGAACAACGAAGACAATTAGAAAAAGATCATCAAAAACAATTAGCGACAATGGAGAAATTGCTTGAAGAACAAGTTAATGATAGAAAAATCGAACTTGAAACTCAACATAATATTAATGTAGAGAAGTTTAAACAGCAACTTGCAAATGAATTTGAAGAAAAACGTAAAGAAATTAGCAAGAGCCACCGTTCCGCTGAAGAAGTACTTCAAAAAAATCACAAGGAAATACTACAAGAGCTTGAGCGTGATTTGAAAACTGAAGAAGACCTACTAAGAAAAGATCATGCGGTTAATTTGTTACAGATGAAAGAAAAACTAAATCACGAGTTAGAATTGGAAAAGCAACGAATGCGTGAAACTGGAGAAAATCGACTTTATGAAAAAATACGTTGCGAAAAGCGATTGCTCGAAGACAAATATAGATGTTTGAAGGAAAAGTATGTTCGATTAAAGACAGACGTAAAACTTTCACTCGAACGTCGTAACCACCGTCGGGAACAACAAAGCATCACTACTGGATCTGAAACAGAACGTTCGAATTCTAATAAACAATCTCTTGGTAACAATGAACTTCGAAGTTCCTCTTTGTCAGCTACAATGAAAAATTTAGATTATGGAAAACCACCAGCACCTCCGTTAACACCACGAAAAAGTAGGGAGCAAAAGAACGAAAAATCTGTCGAGCGATCCAGCATCGGTGCCAAAGATAATAAAAAATTCGGAGCCGCAGCAAAATATTTATCTC
The DNA here is from genome assembly GCA_011634745.2 of Catotricha subobsoleta. Taxonomy (NCBI): domain Eukaryota; kingdom Metazoa; phylum Arthropoda; class Insecta; order Diptera; family Cecidomyiidae; genus Catotricha; species Catotricha subobsoleta. Next base: position 27,910 of record JAABKK020035501.1, read on the forward strand.
ATATTCAACAGCAATATCAAGATGATACAACTTCGATTAGTCAGAGCGATACAACAATATCAAATAACTATAATCGAGGTGTACGATTATTACCAACTTATCCAACCTTAGGCGACAATGGAAATTCTGACTCCGAAGCATTTCAAAAAAATCAAGAAAATAATAATAATGTTAAAGACAATCCTGGACGACAACGAAAAAAACTCTTTACACGAATGAAATCAGCGTCAACGTCACGTTTAAACTCGGGAAATAGTCGTAGTGCAGAGCCGCAAATGCGACCATGTACTCCTGTTGAAAATCTTCGTAGACAATTGCAAAAGTTAGAGGATCTCGAAGATCAATTTCCCGATAATTCATTAGATACAACTTATCATCTTCGATATCCGTTTACAGTAAATATTGATAGTAATAAAGATCATGCCGGTGGTAGTTCAGAACTAGAATTCTTTAAGCATCGCATTCATCTTGAGAGAGACTCAGTGCGACGAGCAAAAGAATCACTAAGAACCCAGCGTACTAATTTTAGAGCTCGACAGCGTGAAATTAAGCATCGTCATAAAAATACAACTCGTCATACCGTTGACCACATGATTCAAGAAGAAAAGGAGTTAACCGAAATGGAAGTAAATTTACATCGTACTAGAGCACTATTAGGTGAAAAAGTTATTCGTTTACGTCACCTTGAGCAATCACTTCAACGTGTTTATGATAATGAAAAACCTACGATGGTAGATCATTTTACAACTGATGATAAGTGTAATAATAGGGATGACGCAACAATCAGTGACTTATCGTCACACTCAAGTTCTGGTTTCAGTAGTACTGATTTTGCAAGTGACACACACCATGGAAACAATAGACGCAAAGAAATGTATCAAGAATCGACTGAAATTATTCAAAGTTTAGAAAATCTTAATGCAGAAATTCGAGAAATCTGGGACATTTTAAGTAAACAACAATCGCATGGTAAATTAATTGCAATAAATAAATGTTTATTTTAAATAAATAAATAATTAATAAATAAATAATGTTTCATTTGTAAAGGATTAACACCACCTCCATCAACTATTTACCAAGAAATTGGATGGCCCATGATGTCATCAAATCCGATGGCTACATTATCAAATGTATTACAACCACCAGCAGCACAACAGCAACATCCACCTACAAATATTTTGCATTCTACTCAACCTATACCAACGTTAGCTGATCGACTAGAAACCTATCGACAATTGGCGGCTGGACGAGTATCGAATACAGCATCCAACACTACTACTGGACAACCAATGACTGGAATGATGGCTACTCTAGCTGCTAATACTATTGTGTCACAATCGGCTATAGGTAGCTATACAACTAGTTTAGTGGAACGAACTCAAGATCTGCGAAATTGGTTGAAGCAAGCTAAGAGTGAACATGAAATGTTGAGCAACGGACAACAGGCTAATCTATAAAAAAAAACTAATTAATAATAGTTTGGATTTTGATGATCAAATCAAGTAAATTATTATAAATATTTAATGAACTAATAATTTTTTAACTGTACCTAACTTTATAATTTATGTATCGCCAAATTCCATTAAATAATATTGCAATGAGCATAATATTTCTATTGTAGAAATTTAATAATTCATGTGAATTACATAACGTTGTCGCTTAATATATTATATTTCTACATGTTCAAATGCCTTATTTAAATTATTCTGATTTAATAATTGATTCGAGAGTGAGATCGTATTTAAAACGTTGGATTTTCTTTCAAATAGAATGAGCTCATTGTGTTTCTCACATTAATTAATTACAAAAATAAAAGAAATCACAAATATAATATACCAATAAAAAAAAAAAAAACTTAAAATTGAATAAAAATGTTCAAATCTGCCAAAAAACGAAAACAATAATTTTCAAGTACTTACATTCAAAATTGTAAACTGACAAAAAAATATAAGAACTTATTTAAAATATATAAAAATTCAATCCATATTGTAATTAGAAAACGTCCTTATGAAATTTTATAAAACTATATTTATTCATAACCAAAATTTTATTTAATCTGAAACTGATAATTCAGTTCTTAAAAATAAAAATATTTTTAGAATACCTATTAAATTATTATTTATTTTAATCAGCTTTTTAACATCTGTTTTCCTTTTTTCGTTTTTATAAGTAAAGCATAGTCGGTATAAAGACTATCTTTCCAATGAGAAATTAGAAAATGTTTTTTTGGTTCTCGTAGAGAATAATTAAAATCAAACATAATGCAAAATTAGTGTAGATAGTCCATAAAGTATTTAGTTGACATTTGAAAATGGTGAAAACTATTAATTTAATCAATATTTAAATTATTTGCACTGAAATTAATTCAATATAAAAATCATTATTAAACAATAATTAGTGGGTAAAATGTAAAAGCGTAATTAAATAATAATATTATTATTATTCATTATTAGATTATATTCGATAAATTCAAAGGAAATTATAATAATTATAGAAAATAAATGCTATTAAATAATTTCAAATAGCACTCATAATAAAAATTATATATAAATAATTAAACAGTAATAATGTGATGTAATGTAAACCATAACCTATAATATGTATTGTATATGTATAACTAAAATACCTTTCATAATTCTATTTGAATAGAAGAAAAATTATATTCAGTGAAAAATATGTAAATGCGGTGTTTTCTACTTTTTAAATCATAAAATCGTTTATAACACTGGAAATTATTATGTATTCATTACAAAAACATTTTAACTTGCGACTACAGAAACATCCAATCGAAGTAACTATGTGGTACTTATTAAATAACTATCGAAAAGAAAGAAATTTTAGTTATTTGAGATAGTATTTTATAAAAATTAACTTGAGTTTATGAATCATTAAGTTTAACATAAATTTGGTGAAATAAAGCAAGAATGTGATATTTGGGCTGCTCGTAAATGAACGATATAAAAAAAAAGAAAATTAAATTTTAAAGAAATGATCAAAATTTTATGAAATTATAATTTTTTTTTTGATTTTAATATAACTAATCACAATTTATGGCTAGTTTTGGTCCCGTCCATAATTTTTAATTTGAATACCCATATTTAATTATGAAAGAAAACAAACTTTAAACTTATCAAGTCGTTTCAAAATAAGAAAAAAAAAATTATAATAAATAAATAAACCAAAATTCATGAATCAATCACGTCGAATTCTAAAATGTATACACACAACGACAACCACTACATTTATATTAACTATTTTGGTCTGCTTCGGTCAAATGAGAAAAGGACTTTTACCAGCTTAATTTATTTTTATACAGAGTGATTTTTTTTTTTTTTCATATTTATTTAAGATGTACATATTTTAAATAACGGATTGCAATATCGGAAATTTATATTATCATATTATTATCTATAACAAATAAAATGTTCATCTAATTCGATTAAATGGTGCGGACTAAACACTCTAAGAATGTTGAAAAATTGTAATGTAATTTAATTGATTTATTTCATAATCACTTATTTTAATAAGTTTATTTCGCACTAGCAATAAATATTTATTTATTTTTATTAATTATTTGCAAATTGCAATTGTATTCAGTCTTCACCACAGAAATTTAAAATAAATAAATACTTAAATTAACTTAACAACTATATTTATAAAAGATGGGGCTGTGCTCACTCAAAAAATGATAATCTAATTCCTAAAAACCAATATAATAAATTTTCATTGAGTTCAAAATAATGTCTGAACCAATTTACGACATGGAAATTCTTTATAAAGGACCCACTTAAAAAGAAAAAAACGAGAAACGTTTATGTAGTGACCTTTTTTCTAAGTAATTTAAATTTTATGGTTTTGAAATATTTCCAAATGCAACAATAAATAATAATAAAATGTCTGCTCTCTGGAGTGATCTAGTAACAGTGATGGCACAGATCGGCAAAAAACGATATAGATAATTTTCTAAGATCGCATCTTTAAAACAATCAAGATGACGATTTTGAGATCATTAAAAAAAAAATCGTAATGTGGACTTTTTTAGATCATTTTTATACTTATTGAAATCAAGTAAAAACACAAGAAAAAGCAATAGAATTGATTATCAACTTATTTTTAGTTAATTTTTAGTTAACCAAACTTTATGATCATCAATTAAACATCATTTAAGTATCGCCATAAAAAATTTATTTGAAATTGATCATTTTTTCATCTTTTTATAAAGATTGTAATTGTAAATATGATCTACATCATTATAAAAAAGATTACGATCTGATCTAAAATCGTACCAACACTGACTAACATTTTAATTATAAATGGTATCTTCAGGTTGTGAAGTTAATATTAGAAATTAAATTATTATTAAATACTGAAAAGTGTATATAGCCAGCCCCATTGCACAATTTACAATAAGCTACTACAAATATTAATATTTATGTAAACATCAATATAGATTTTAATAAACAAAAATTAAATATTAAATATTAAAAATATTACTCACTAAACATAAACCACACAAAATATATATATTATTAAATGTTAATTATTTGGTTGAATTTCAAAAATATATAAAAAAAATTAAGTATCGATATTAAAACTATTATACTGAATAAAATTTAACTCATTTAAAGAGATAACAGAAACAAAAAAACTTACTATTTCAATATTGTTTTTGATTTACTGGATTTTAGACATTTTAATACCAAATCGCTTCAAGTAACTATATCGTTTAGGAAATATTATACATATATCGACGGCTTAACGGACTACGCATGAAGAATAGCACTGAAATATAAATAGGCCCTAATAGCGAAAAACCGAAGTACTCGCAGTTTGGCCCAGTTCGGTTCGCCTATCCGCTTGTAAATAAAAATATTCTCCTTCTCCTTGGTACTGATACAAATATTTTTCTCGATATTTATTTATTTATTTTTATGTGGGTTCGTTACTCTCTGTATTCAAAATTATCATAAATATTTTCAATATTCTGAATACCCTGAATATTTAAATATTTTGCATAAACAAATATTTCACATTTTTTTGGAATTAACGAGTTTTTGCAAATATTTGAAATATTCAGAAAATTTAAATTTTTTTAATACACGAAAATATTCAAAAACATTCTTTTTTTCATTAAATACTTACATTGCGGGAGAATAATGGCCTTTATTGTGGTGGACTGGCACTCTTTAGTTTCAAAATTTGTAAAGTTATATGTTCTAAACGCTGGATGACTTCTTGAGATTGGCCACAAAAAAGTGTTCAAAAAACTTTTATTTTATTTTCAATCTGTTTTTGATTAAACAATTCGTTTATTAGAAGATAATATATATAGCTTTAAAAAAATTGAAACTGCAGAGTGCTTGCTAGTCCGCCACTGATAAAGAGATTGCGAAATAAGAATAAAGAATAAAGGATAAAAAAAAAGAAAAAACAAAACCTTCATTAATTTCATTTTATTAAAGGTAATTTTATGTAAGTATATATTACAATATTACAATATAATTGTTGATGTTTATTGTAGTTAATTAATAAAACTTAAGCAAATATCATTTTTATATTACAATTATCATTGTTTTACAAACGTTTTTATTAACTGTTTATAATAAATTTATATTATTTAAAAAAAAAAAAAAACTAAGAAATCATCAAAAAAAATTAAAAATATTTTGATTATTTTTTTTTCTCTGTAAAAAATATATTTTTAAATAATTTATTACAATTGAAAATTTCATCTCAATAACTATTAATTTTTATTATTCTTATACTAAATTATCGATTATTAATTTTTAATAATATAATATTTCTTTTCAATTTTAAGTATTTTAATAAAAAAAAAAAATTAATATCTAATTTGTTGGTTGTTATGCTGTTTACATAAGCAAGCCATTTTTAAAATTATGTGTCAAACAAAAATAATACCAAAGTTCTGAATTTACAGCCATCGCTAGCTAGCTAATTAATAGATATTTTGCGAAATTATTTTCATAGATTTTTTCTTTGTTTCTAGAATTACATAAAATTCGTTGTTGTTTACGGTTCAAAATGTTAAAATCATTTTGTAAGTAATTTATTTTCACTGAAATTAATAATAAAACGTAATAAATGTAATCTAAATAATTGAATTAAAATTAAATTCCTTTAAATTGCTTTACACCTACTTAATAATTAATTTGAATGTCATTCTTGGGCTACTAAAAGTGTTGATATTATATATTGGATGTGACCTAATAATAAAAAAAAAATACAATTTATTTCTTATTTTCAGTACGTGTTTCATAACGAATTTACAATCATTGTCTTATTTCAAATAACCAACGAAAGAAATAAATGAAAATGAACAAAAAAAAACACAACTAATATGGAATGCCTTTCGTTCTAAATTTTTATTTTTATTCTGTTTTTAAGCAATGGCATTACTTTTACTTTGAATTAGAAAATGGAAGCCACGTAAAAACATCATTAGATTCAATAAGAAACCAAATTTTTTAATAAACTTAATCGCAAAACTGATAGAAAAAACTTGTTTTTTTTTGTTCGTACACAAGATTAGCTGCATTTTAATACTATTTTTTTTTTGCAAGTGATAAAAATCTCCGCATTACAAATTTGCTTAATTCAATTAATTAAAGGTTAATCAATTTGGTGACTTCTTAAATTAGAATGTTAGAATTGAATCTGAATGTTAGTTGATAATTTTCATTGTTAATCTCATTACAAACTTAATTAGAAATTTATTTGTTTTATTGACTTTTTTTCTTCTGCATTACTTTCTTAAACTAGTTTTCATTCACTCATAATTCTTCATTCAAAAAATTACATATTATATTGTCTTTATTATTCCCACTTTGGGTATTCTTTTTTTCTATGAATAAAATAAAAAATAAACACACACACACACAAAAATTATACAATTTACAAAAGATTAATAAGGCAATTTATCACTACTTCAAATAAATTTTATTTCTTAAAATATGTCAGAGCAATCTTTTAACCACCGCAATAATAAATGTTTACTCTCATAAAAATTCGCTCGGATCATTTCAATATTATGAAACTAAAATCTCAAATACCCATTTGATTAATTTAATATGAGTCGTTTTCAAATTTAATCCTTAAAATGATCTAAGTAATCTTTTAGTGTCGTATTTAAAATCATAATAAAGATGTCAATACAAGAAGAATAAAGAAAAAAAGATCAGTTAGATAATTTGTGGTAAATCATCGAAAAAAACCTTTTAAAATACATAAATTTGTGTTCGTTTTTTTCGATCAAAATAACATTATGTTAACTATAAGTAGATCGACTTTATTTATATTGTGTTTTAATAATAAACAAAGCAGAAATTCGTTACTTATTTAATTATAGCCTTTTTTATTTGTTCCAAAAAAAAAAAGAAGAAAAAAATGCAAAATTATATTATTGATTCTTATTAGATTTTGCATTTTAAATAAATAAATACATTGCATTAAAAGTCTGTTAAAGCATTGGTGCCAGTTGGTATAAACTGAAGTATAAACCTCACCAAAAAATGATCAATAACAAAAAAAAATACAATTTATAAGGCACATAATAACAATCTGTAAGAATATGTTGCATAGCAAAAAGATTAATAGATAATAATATAAATATAATATTATGACAAAAGCATCAGATCCTCTACTCTTACATTAAATTAAGCATGCAAAATTTATAAACTTTTAGAAAATTTAACACTAGGACGGCTATTTTGCAATTTTTTCTTAGAATTAATTTTAAAAATAGCTGCACTTTTTAAATCTCTAAGACTACGACGTTAATCTAACTGTCTGTTAAATTTAACCTTAACTTAACTTATAAATATAAAAAAAAACAAACATCAAACGATATTAATCTTTCAAAAGGAAAAAAAAAAACAGCAACAATTTTTTTTCCAATAAAACAAAATAATGAAAACTCAACAATGCCTAATAAGTTTTAATTGTGTCGTGCACCCCGCATTAATGGTACTAACAATGATGGCGGACCAGCTTGTCGTAAGAATGGATGTGTCAATAATTCCGCTGCGGTTGCACGTATGGCCGGATCCCGAACAAGCATACGATCTAAAAATCCTTGTAAACGTGGTGAAACTTTATGTATATTTTTTAAATTTGGTGGTTTTGTATCGCGAATGCGACGCATTGCTTGCAATGGTGGCTCGTTGAAAAATGGTGGTTCACCATCAACCATTTCAATTACCATAATACCTAATGACCAAATATCTACTTCCGGGCCATATGGAAGACGTGAAATTACTTCGGGCGACATCCAGTCTGAAAAGAATTTAAAGAAATTCGTTATTCCACATTTTTCAACATATATTTTAATAAGTGATTTGAAAATGTCTTACAAGGTGTTCCAACTAGTGATTTTCGCTTTGGTAATTCCTGCGATACTTGCGCACAAAAACCAAAATCAGATAATTTAACACGACCATCAGCTGCTAGAAGTATTGAATCGGATTTGATATCACGATGTATAACACCTTGTGAATGCAAATAAGCTAATGCTTTTAAGCATTGTTTGCAAACGGTCGCTATTTGTTCTTCATCCATACGTGAATGAGTTACGATGTCAGTCAATGCACCACCTTCCAGATATTCCATTACAACCCATAGTTCGTCATTTACCAAAAAACTACTGTATGTTTCCACAATATTCGGATGATGATAATCACGCATTATAACCACTTCGTTAAATAGCAATTCACGACGTTGCTGTTTACGCAAATCCATTTTTTTGACGGCTACTTGACGTCCTATAAATTGAATGTGATTGTGAATTTATGAAAAAACGCTTCGAGACTTTATCGTTTTAATTAATTTTTACCTGTGGATTTATCTGTTGCTATGCATACAGTTCCAGTGGACCCTTCTCCAATTTTCATGAAATTGTCCAAGTTTTCACGAGGATCTCCTGCCGATACGACCATTTGAAGTGCAGCTCGAAACTATTTTTAAACATTTCGAATAAAAGTGAATTAAATTATTAAAAAAAAAATATGAAACTTTAAACTGCAATTATCTGGTTGTATTGTTCAAGTTTGTTTAAAAATGGGAGAACAAGTATAATAGAAATGAAAAATCACACTACCAACCTGTTCATGCGTTAAACGTTGTTCTTGTTTAGTACTATTACTGCTACCGCTGCCATTACCAATACTATTTGGACTAGGTCCATTTGCATTCGTCGGGTTTTGTCCACTACCAATAACACTTCCACCACTCGTGTATTGCGTCGTGGTACCACCACTTGAGCTAGATGCCCTTGAATTTGTTTTAGCCGCCACATTTGCTGTTCCATCATGTTGTGGCTGATGATGATGATGATGAATATTTAGATTTTGATCTGGATGATTTGAAGAGGGTGGCGGAGGTGGACGATTAATATGATGTGAATGTGGTAATTGCTGTTGCTCTTGCAGTTGTTGCTGAGTAAAATGATGATGAGAATGGGGTTGTTGATGCTGATGATGTGGTAAATGACTGGAATGTTGTGTGATATTCGATTGTTGTTGTCCATGTGGTATTGGATAGTTTGGACGTTGTGTACTTCCACTACTGACAGATCCAACCGGCGATGTTTGCTGGGGTCTATATGCAAAACAGATAACAAGAAAAGAATGATTATTTAGTTCTTGTATTTTAAATATTTCATATGTTTTTGTTAGATAGGTTCGCAGAATATGTATTCTGAAGTGATTAATCCGCTAGTTTTTTTCTTGACCATAAGAATTGTTTCAGTGTAGTCGGATGTTGTGATTTTGATTTTATAGAACCTCTGAAAATCACAGTTTTAGATTTGCTTTGTATTTATTTTCCAGAACTTGTTCTCCTTAAGTTTTGTTCATAGAGTGCACAATAGCAAATCTAAGTGATCTCCAGAGCGAATAAAAGAAGATGATATAAGAAAATCTTACTAAGAAAATCACAAAATCATAAGCAATAACTTTGTTTATTCCATAAAAATATCATAAAGATGTAGAATAAGTTACAAAAAAAAAAACTTTTCACATCTTATAATTTTCTAAACTAGCGTCCTTAATTATTTAAGACCCTATTAAATTATTTAATTGAATTTCAGAATTAACAATGCACATTTAACCATCCGTGCCAATATAATAAATAAAATTCTAGTTGTTCTTTTAAAGACACATTAAATTTGGTCATTACACCGTATTGTTATTATTATATATATTCTGTGCTATGTTATGGTTCGTTATATTGCCGTACATTTTTTTTTTTAGTAATTGAAATAAATAAATAAACGAATGTTGCTTTGCAACCAAAGAAACATGAACTCAACTCAACCAAAACGTCGTCGTCGTTGTCGTCATCTAAAACTGTTTCAGTGTTGCACACGCATGTAATGTAAACAACTTCATTTGAAAATAAAAATACTCAAAGATAAATAATTATTTTTAACGTTTTTAGGCTAGCATTGCATAATCCAAATACATTTCCCACATGACAAAATATCATTAATTGAATTTAAAAAAGATAAAAAAATCCAAACTAAGCTAATTGAAAATAAATTAAACAAATATTTTGTTTTAAACAAAAAAATAATAATAAACAAAATCATTTTATCTACTAACTACAAAGCTGTCTGAAAAACAAAATAAAATGTATATTTTTTGTTTTCTTATCATTTTTTACACATAAAAATAACATTTATTTATCTATTTACCTAAAATATGGTGCTGGTAAATCTGTGTGTACAGAAATTGGATTTGGTATTATATTTGCGTTTCCATTAATTCCTTTTTGATCAATTGGAGGTCCATTATTTTGATACGTTGGTTGATTGCTGTCAGAAGCATTTAAATATTGTCCGGCTGATGTTAAATTGGGTTGTACAGGATGTTGTTGTCGATTCCAATCCGGTTGTTGTATATGCGGATGCATAGGATGTTGAGGCTGGGGTTTCGATGCAGGCGGCGCAGCATCACGTCGAATACTTGGATATTGATTTATTGCTGATGGTTGAGTTGGTTCCTCAGGAACCGATGGTGGAACATTTGCATTTCCCCGTAAATCACGTCGCATTCGTGGTGGACTTGAACTTCGTAATGAATTCGATCGTGCGACATGTGATGTTTTTGGTAAAATAATACCATTTGTTGGTACAGATTGCACTGATGCATTTGTTATTAATAAATCATCCAATAATTTGTTATTGTTTAAATGTGGGCGGACAATTGTTTTTAAGTCTAATATTTCAGTTGGTGTTATTTCCGACGGATCAACAAGCGGCAATGGGCGATTTGTTGACTTTAATATTTGATTATTACCGACAATTGAGGCCCATTGTAATGGTAAGCCTACATAACGTCCTTCACGTTTATCATAACCAGTGTGTACACGATGTTCAAAATTACTAGGCAATGATATTTGTGGCTTCTTTTTTTTCTTTGAAAACATTTTGTCGTCACCACTATTTCTCTAGACAAATTGTTTATCTTTACGTATGCGAAAAGCAGTACATCAAACACTCACGTTATTTTTGTTCATTACTTTCTCTACTAGTTGCGGGCAAATTATCGCAAAATTATTATTTTTTAAACACAAGAAGAAAAAAAAAATACGCACACACGCTCAGGAAATAGCTAATTATTTTATCTGTTACAGAAGAAATACTGAAATATCTACTGCAGCAATCATAACAAGAACAACAACAATATTATTCGATCAAACAAATTCCTTTTTTTTTTATTGTTGTTGTAATGAACTAACTGAGCCCCCTTCACTTGCAAAGAGATGACTATTATTATTAGAAAATATTTCGTCTTCTTGTCTAATCAACGCACCTCATATTATTGACAGCTCACAATACAAAATAGAAAAACATAAAACATCAAAATTTTTTTTATTCACATTTTTTAGCGTACGCGCGCACAATTTTTTTTTTGTTTCGATTTTTATCATTTGTTGCATACTAATTACGATGTTTCATTGCACATTTGAAAATTTATGTACATTCATAACGGTGTATTATTTTGATAACTAAATTAAATAATTAACTAAATTACATGAGTAAAAAAAAAATCGAAAATAATAAAAAAAAATCACACACACTGTAAAAACACGATACTTCAAATGAGCACCATTTTTAATTTATCCAAAAAATTGATTGATTGAATTGTGCGCTTGCAGCGGTAACGCTTCGTACCTGCAAAGGTATTTTTTTTTTATACAATGTTAATAGGTGTTGGTTTGTGTATTTAATAAATATGGTAAACAAACTAACATAGTAGAATTTATCAATTTGAAGAAAACATTTCAAATGTTTATTTATATGGAACTGACCACATCTTATCGTTTTGAAAAATATTCATTAGTAATATATTCTTTCTAGTTCCCCATATTATATACAAATGTTTCCTCTTTCTGTGAATAAAAATAAATAACGAATATTGCATTTTTGGGTCAAATATGATGTACCTAAAGCCGGCATTATATTCGTTGAATTATGCAACGAATGCAACGATTTGAGTAGACTGACATATTTTATATGAAGAAAATGTCAAAGTCTAACCAAATCATTAAGCCCCAAACCCATTAGGATTTCTTTTTTAGAAACAAATCCTCGCAGAAAAAAATTACCTACCACACCCGTTCATGCAT
>JAABKK020035502.1:0-14425 GCA_011634745.2 Catotricha subobsoleta
ATAAGGTAGAACCACATGGTTAAAAAAAAGACCACATGGTTGAAAAAAAAGACCATGTGGTTAAAAAAAAAGCCATGTGGTTAAAAAAAAAACCATGTGGTTACAAAAAATACATGGTATTTTTTTTTAACCACATGGCTTTTTTTTTAACCTCATGGCTTTGTTTTTAACCACATGGTCTTTTTTTTAACCATGTGGTTCTACCTTATGGCTGAGGCATGCAGAGAAGAATGGATTATTCAAAATGTATATAGAACAATAAAAAAAATTCTTTAACGATTAGAATATTTTCACTATTGAACGAATATATATTTTACTAATGATTATTACTTATCTGACCAACACATAAAATTTATTGTTCTACATTCCTATATTCTATAATTGCGTTATGAATAATAATGAAACAATTAATTTTACTACATATCTATATATTTAAAAATAAGCTTATACAGTATAGAGTAAGCATATAATATATAATTATTGTGACTGTGAGAACATATTTTCCGAATTTTTTACATTATTTATTGAAAGACTTCTTTCTCTATTTCTGTTAAAAAAAAAAAATTGAGACAAAGAATATTTCATTGTTAAATATTTTATTCACCAACAAAAATAGATTTAATTTTAACGAATCATTGTATTTTGAATGATGACTAAATCGAAAATTAAAAACGATTCCAAATTCAAAATCATTTAAAGAAAAAATCTTTTCACTACATTTAATTATTATGCATACAATGATATAATAATTCCTAAATTAAGGGATACCAAAAAATAAAATGGAATAAAAAAAATAAAAATTGTGGGTTTATGAAAACTATGTCAAACTTATTTATACTTCGACTATATTTTAATTTAATTCTATTCAATTATGATAATATTACAATGAAAACTACAGTCGCGTCGTAGTAAAACACCATAATCATAGAAAATTTATTGTATGACATTCAAATAAGAAATTGATTTAATGACATGCTTATGTTTCTTTTATAATTAATTTATTAGTATGGCATTGTGGTTACTGGTTATAATGCTTACACTAACATGAACATTGCTTGGCATCGAATGGAATCCTAGTGCCATCAAATAATAATATTGTAATTGTTAAACAAAAGTTTATGTTGAATTGTGCTTCATCGTCGGGGTATATAATCAATGGAGGCAGTTCTAGTTACCTATTATTGTAATGTCAAGGAAATATGAATTCCTAGTCGTCTAGAGCTGTTTTTTTTTTTATTTCTTTTACTTTTTTATTTTTCATTTTGAATTATTTGTTTTACCAATTACTATTTATTATAGAAGAAATACAAATTATATGCTAATTACTTTTGTGTTTCTTTCTTAATACTATATTTAGAAATGAACGAAAAAAAATATGCAAGATATAAAATTCTATTAAAAGGAAAACGTTCGAGATGATATTAATATCATATTTATCAAATAAATTATTCAGGGCAACTAAATAGGGAATTAAATTAATGATGTTGCAAAAAAAAATGATTGGAAATATTATTGGAAGATCTTTTATTTATTTATTTAGCCAGCAGTATAACCATAGGCCATTCTCAAATACATAGGAATTAACTTAGAACAAAATTTCAATTAAAATTTAAAATTAACCATATCCATACGTAGGCACATGGGCGAGGGCTGCGAGATTGTGAGAAATAAAATTGATCTATTTCTCGAGTTCGGTTTTGAGAAATTCAGCCGAATTTGGAAGAAAAAAAAATCAAGTTAATTGGTATGGCACATTTTTTCTATTTTTGTTTGACAATTTGCGCGCTTTATTTTTTCTGGATAACGATTAGCCCGGCAGATTTTAATGGGCGATATAGCAAAAGGCGCAGATTTTTTTTTTACTAAAATATACATTCAGACGATTTTTCATATTTCGTTTTTTGTCTTGAGATTCAATTTTATTTCTTCGATTTTTAATTTTTCGGGTGTTTATGCCTTTTCTTTTTTTCTTTTGCTCAACAAAATTTTCCAGAAAACAAAAGCGTGCGCACTTATGCCTATACTCTATACCCTATCCGAAATAAAAAAATATTTCAAAATAATTTTAACAATATGCTAATTCTGGCAAAGAAAATTATTGATTTGCGAATATGTAAGTGAAATAGTGGGCCAATTGACACAACGCTATGTATTGGCAATGCGATGTCCATACAGTAAATAAATCTTCATTAAAATATCGGTTTGATTTTCCGCTGCTCACAAATTGAAATTAATATTCATGTGTGGTGTGGATGTAAAAAAAAAAATAAAAATAGTATTCATGTTTCTGATTGATTTATTAATAGAAGCTATATATTTAATTAAGTGGATTTAGGTTTGATTTTTATATTATTCGAATTATAAATGCAGGTCAACATTGTTTATGGTAATGGCATAATGGATAAAAACATTTTTTATTAGATTTTCTTTTCTGATAACACATGAGATTTTTAATATTAAGTCAGATTATTGGTTAATTTGTCAATGTTTACATAATAAGAATATTTTGTTTTAAATAAAACAATGTATGTTCTTACATTATTTATGTTACGATTATTTTTCTTTACTGTTTTTTTTTTTGGGTCGATAATTATCGCACAATGTTTTTCTAAATAATAATTATACTTAATTAAATATTGAATTAGACAAATTATGTTATCATCATGACCGCAATGCAATCAAAAATTAAATTTCAATTATTAATAATTTATGGAAAAGAAAAATCCTTCATCATTTCCAAGCAATTATAAAGCATATCGAAATGATGTATGCTGAATAAACAAAAGTTCAACCCGACCGAACACGTTTCCCACTCCCACTACCGGATACACAAAATTTATATAAACTTATCATCATCAATCCGACTGTAATGCTATTTCTATTAAAATAATCACGTTTCGAATAGCATTAAAATTTCGGTATGAAAAATGATTTTAGTATTTCATATGTGTTAATTTCAACTTAAATCTTCTTTCGACTTCTCTGTATGACGTTTAGACAGACAAGCACTTTGATTTAATATAATTTCAACCACAGCCACTTTGCACTTAATATAGCGAATCATTGCAAATTCTCTTTATTTTCATATTATGGCAATTTAAGTGGACTATCGCTTTGCAGCATATTGAGGTATAATGAAATCCGCGTTACCGCATATAATATTCACGAGCGAAAATCTCTATCCTCATAATCCAATTATATATATATATACATACTATAGTTCGTTGATAACTTTATATGAATATAATAATAATGAAACTTGTTGTTAGTGCTGTTTAAACTAGAGTCATATCATTTATAGAATCACTGTCAATACAACGCGTACCGGCCTTGTATCCAAACTAGCGATTTTACAGCTCTTTTAAAAGTATTATATTCATGATTTTATGCCAAATCCATAGATCATCAAAAACGATAGAGTCCATGAGAGGGAAAATGAGGATTACCCGTGGTGCTTATTGCAAACATATTTAAATAAATCATTTTCAGTTCATGTCTATTATTTACGTGAACATTTGCTTGATTTGAATATCTCTACAGCGTATAAAGTTAAATTATATGCTGTTTTGCTGAGTGATTGTCGTTACATAAAATAAATAGAAAAGAATGCAGTGGCAAAATTATTAAATTTCATATTGCATCGCGTGCATTGAGTGTTTTTTTTTTATCCTTGTGCCTCTGTGTTTGTTTGCGATGTTATAAATAATTAAGATATGCATATTTTGTTGCTAAGGATATTTAAAAGAAGGATATGATATATTGAGTTATGAAACCTAGCGTGTGTTTTGAATCAAATTGTATTTATATGGTTTCCGGCATGCTTGCATTGATTCAATATTAATGCGATACGAGACGAGCACAAGGAGTTAGATCAGATTACAATGTAATGAGCTAAATATTTTATTTGAAAATCATAAATTTTTAATGCGAAAGTGAAAAAAGGGTATGAAATATTTATGCATAAACGACTGCAACTATACTTTAACGTTGCACGTGTGCGATATGAATTAAGAATGAAACATTTAACATTTTAACATTTTATTAAAATATATTAAAATGCAATTTGCAAATACGTTTACTTAGCACGTAAAAAAATGCATACAGGAAATTTCTGATTATCGATCCGAAAAGAAGGAAATAATTATTTGTTAATATTTTATTACATAATTGAAGTATAAAAATGAAAAAAAAAAAATAGTGTCGGTTAACGTATTTTGCGAACTCACATTAATTTTAAAACGAACTGACAATAGAATGTTGCCTGAGTATTTTCATTATTAGGGTATATAGAAATTTATGTTAAATGAACATTCTAAAAGAACCTAATAATGATTTTAATGTAAGTAGTACTTTTACAACGTTCGTGGTTTAAACTGCATATAACACTACGCTAAAATCTTGACATTTTGGAATTGAAATTATTATAGTTTAATTATTTTATCAATTAATCAGTAATTCTATTCCTATCTACAATTTTATTAAAATGCAAAACCACGTAAGTCTAATTGTGATTTATTTTTATACAAATATCGTTAGAATTCCATACTTGTGATAATTTAACTTTTACCGATACGTGAAGAACGGTAGGCGTTACAGTTATGATTTGGAACAGAAATTGATTCAAGATACATAATGGTACAGCTCTTAGGAGCCTAGTTCTAACGCTTAAAGTTAAATATCAAGGTAACGAGTACAGGTATAATGTATCGGTAGAGTAATCAACAAATTTTTTAAAAATAAAAAAAATACATTTTGTTGCCATTCAATAAGATTGTAGATAAGTGGTATTTTCACGTTTACAACGATATAAGTACCAACATCGAATATAATTTGTATGACAATAAAAATATTAAAACATTATTGATAATAATAGTATTTCAATTATCTATATAACTTCTACTGGTACAGTTAAAGATACCCACATATATATAATGTAACAGAATAGAAAATAAAATGTTGTAAATGTAATAAATATACCTATATAGAGTTCATCCAATGAAATAAAATAAATGTGAAAATAACTTCAATCGTAATAAGCAGCACAGATACAATAAATATTTGATACAAGCTTTTGCATTGCTATCTTTTACGTTTAAAATGAATAATAATGTAAAATTAACAACAGCAAGCTTTCATATGAAATACATAAAAGAAAAAAAAAATTAAAAACACGCAATGTATGGCTAACATTTGTAAGTGGCTGTAGTAGGTACCTAGTATTGTTTAGAGAATAAAATAATTCCACTATACTCAGTGATTTATGTGGTCATTGTAATATTTCACCACCTCATACATAGTTTAATTAGTAATTCCGATCATATATCATTTATGGGATTATTTATTATTCATTCCATATGTCCCCATTAACAAAATGCCTTACGAAAGAGGATTGCAATGAGATTTCAGTATGTTGAAACTAAATTGGAATATACATAACTGATTTGTTTTCATAATAAATTAAATAAGCTGCCAATTAATTGGTAGGTACAGTGCCAGAAGCGGATTGGCTTTGACCAAAAAGAAGATCTTTCTCATGGCAAAATTTCTTTAAAATTGTTCCTTAAGCTACGAGAAAACCTACCAAAAATATTTCCTATGAATGGCAAAAGTCTCCTAGGTATGGATTGAGTGAACAGTCTGCAAATAATCAAAATCAATAAATTTTTAAATTAATTGAATTTAACTACAATTTAAATTTCTATTAAAAAAGAGAAAAACTATATTCCACACAGAAATGGTGGACTCAACGTTCATAATTTAAGAAAACAAGCCTGCAAAAAAAAAAAATAATAATAATAAATAAAAACAACGGAAATAAATATGTTGAAGTCACTAATAAAAATGAATATTATTAAGAAAATCTGTATGTTGTTTGTGCTCCATATTTTATATATTTCAATATTTATTGTACATGTACAGACATACAAATGTTATCTTAAATTAAAGTTAGTCAAAACAGTGAATAAAATATATAAACGAGTAGTGCAAACTGTTTCACGTAATGATAAAAAAAAAAATCTCTTTCACCTCATTATTAACCATAAAATAAACAACACTCATGAAGTCATGAATACAAAATTTTCTAAAAATAACGTTAAAAAAAACGAAAAATAAATAAAAACACAGAAACGAAACATGGAAAATTTCGCAAAATACACTAAATTATATATTTTTATTTTAAAAATATTTTTGAATTTTGCTTGCGATATTAATATTGTGCAAGTCAGAAAAGCACGGAAAAAGTTTCATCACAACCACAATAACAGATATATAAGGCACATCTATTATATTAATAGCGATATATATATATATATTTGTGTGTATTATATATATATATATATGTTTGCAATTGAAAATATCCATGATGTATTCATGCATGTAACAACAGTCAACCTCCATACCACATATCCATATTAAACGGATTTTAAATTTTTGCGATATATATTCAACCTACTTAATATTGTTCATAATATTATTATTATATTAGATTAGAATGTTTTCAGAATATTATAAATGGCAGCATTCCAAAAATGTTCACTTAAATAATAAAAATAAAAAATTATATGTATATATATAAGTAATAAGTATATATATATGTTTAGTTCTAGACAATATTTGGTGGTTCATGAATGATATTTCGAATGCGAAATGACGTGTCGGATTGTCGACGGGTGGCAGCAGACATATTAATGCGTGTGTGAGGAAAATTATTGTTGCCAACATCAATGAGAAAAACGTATACACAATACACTCACACAAATAAAAACCATTGTACATTTTTCCATGTCATATAACAAATTTCAATTTTCTCGTTTCTACTTCTTTTCTTTTTTTTTTTTTTGTTGTTGTTGCTGCTCATTTTATTTGTTTATTATACATTTTCTTTTATTTTTATATTAAATTACAACATTTATTCTAACATACCAGTTCAGTTAGAGAGTGGTGACACATCATATAATGTAAGATATATATATATATATAAAAACTCGTTATATTGATTCCCAAAATACCCACTTCAATAAATGGGTTCCATTTTTCAAAATAACAATACGTAAAATACCTTCACAACAAAAACAACAATAGAATGAAAAGAAAAGGAAACGAACAAAAAAAAAAAAAAATATAAGAAGAGCAAAAAAAAAAACATACAGAAAAGAATAATAATAAAAATAAAGTATGATGTTTACTTATCATAAAAAACAGAAAATATAATTATCTTATATTGGTTATATTAATGGAAAATTGGAGCTAGAAAATTGCAAACAAAACGATCGTTAAATCGTGCAATATATTGTTCATATTATTTAAAGGTTCCTTGAGGATGTGAAATAAAAATAACTGCGGCAAATAAAAAGAAAAATTATAGTAAAAATATTGTCCAATATTAATTAAATAAATATTATTGGCTTGATCTTACACCATATCAAAATAAAGGCAATCAAAATATGTATTTAGAAGTTCATACGAAATAAATTTCAGTAAGTTTTCATTAAATTCACTTCATTTTTGAAAAAAATCAAGTATATTGGTTTCGAACATTTTTTTTTTCTTTAATAAAAGTGAAGTCGTGTTCCAATCTATTGGTAGCTTCTTTTTTTTTTTTTTTTATAAATGAAGTATAATTCAATCAGTGAACCGGGACAATTCAATTTGAAGCAATTTAATAATAAATAAAATTAAACTTTTTCAACGACTGTGCATCACTACATCACTAGACAATGTTTATGTCAGTCTGAAACATTCTAATGGCATTAATTAAAGAATTAATTTGATTGTCTCGATTACATTTATTGCATTAAAATTCATTTAATAATGCACTTATTATCTGATTTCTTCATTAATTTATACTTTCTAGCTAGCTCAAAAGCAAACATCTAAATGTAGGTCAATCCAAACATGTAAGCTAAGCATTCATATAGATTTTTATAAATACAAATTAGTTTACTCTTATCTCGGTATTAAGAAAGATAAACAGAGTGAAGGAAAAAAACAGGGAGTATAAATTCTTACCAAGACATCTTTATTATGTAACTGTTTTTATAGAATTTATATTATATCATGATGTGCTTTTAGAAAATACTTATATATCTAGTACGTGATAAAGTGTAATGCCTACCTGTTGCTAGTCCTCCCAAAAGACAAATCAAGCATCCATAATTTATCATTCCTTTATGCATGTTGTTTATTCCAGAGTGGATATTATAATTTTTATATTCCTTTAAATTTTATATTGGTGTTGAAAAAAATATGATGAGCGTTTTTTTTTTTTTTAATATTCTGATTTTCTATTTTACGTTGAATGTTCCACATTTAATATTTCATTAAATATTTATCTATATTTCACAAAAAATAAAATATTGTTGATTAATATTTTGTCACATTTTCATACATTAACAGTTTAAACATTTTAAAGGATTATTTTAATATTTCTTTTTTTTTTGATTTTCAACTGAATTCAATAAAAAAAAAATTCAAAATAATAAAAGAAATTGTTGAAAATTTTAGGGTGATTTTTTGAGTGTTTCAGTTTTTCTATTTATGTTCTTTTTATTCATTGAGCTAATCAATAATTCCTCACTAAGCTCTTTTTCATTGGCAATAAGAATTCATTTGGTTTTTCTTTTTTTTTTTAATTTTTGGTAGATCAAAGGAAAAAAGATAGATTCTGGTTCGACAAGGAGCTTTAATGAAGCTAATTATATAATACTGAATCAGGGATGATTTTTTTTTTTTTTTTTCAAAAAGAAAATAAATTCTTATTATGTTTTAAACATGCTTAAAACAAAAAGTTTTCTTTTTTAACTTTTTGATTAATTTAAATTTAAAGAAATTTAAAGGTAATAACAAGAAATATTTTAGAACGCTAAAAGAACCATTCTTTTAGCTTGCTCAAAGAATTCTTTTCTGGTTCTTTTGACAGCAAAAAAAATAAAAACGTAAAAAGAATTCTTTTCTTTTCGTTTATTTTTTTTGTGTGAGCCGATTGGAGAATGATAGACGCCGAGTGATGGTGGATAGAATTATCAGTCATTAATTGTAATGAATTTTTGCCACTTATTTTAAGCTAAATTTTACAATTAATAACTATAATAGCATCCGTCACATATTATATTAGCAGCAGATTATAGGCGGTGAAAATGTTTCCAATTTTATTACAGTCATATCTACGTCAACACAATTTCTATAATATTAAAGGATGTTAATGTAAGATTATTTGATCGTGATGATCGCTGGATTCGATAAATTGGAAAAATAATTAAATAGATTCTAATTTTATGTATTGATCTACTTTGAAGAAGAATAATTTTTATATGGAATTCTTAAAACATTATTCAGTTCAATGGCTTAGCTTTTCTTTATTAAATCAATTTAACAAAAAATTACTATAGTAGGTATTGGTTTCGTGAAATCTTTTTTTGTTTTTTTGTTTGTGCATTTTGGAAATTGGGTAAAATTTGACCACTTTTTTCCGTTTTTTTCTTACAAAAATGAGGTCGTGTGCCAATCCATTGGCACCTTGTTTTTTTTTTTTAAACTCTTAAAGTTTTTTTTATTATTTTTTTTTGTTGCAAATCACAAACTTGACTTGTGAGATGTACTTTTCTATTTTCAACATTTTTTATTCTCGAAGACATAACTCCAATGGCATAAATAAAATTGTTTTCAACGTATTATTTGCAAGTAATTTTTACACTAAAAATATGCTTTTATTTATACACGCATCGCATTTCTTTCATTTCCTTTCAAAGTTAAATAAAGTAAACTGAAGATTGTATCTAAAAAAAAAACTCATCCCGAAATATCTAGAAAATGTTTGTCATCTTCTGAGATATTCATATAAACCATATTTTGGTTGTCAATCTTCAGATATTGATAAGAATATTGATTGCGAATTAACTTCGCGACACTTCTCTAAAATGCTGACAACAAGATTAAAACATATTGATTATTAAATAGATAATTGGATATAACGAACTGAAATAGCTTTGATCGAAATATTTTCTATAAAATCTACCATACTCTCTTATACATTTTATATACACGTCAGTACTATTTTCATTGAATCTAAATCTATTTTCGCATATATTTATTTTACTTGAAAAATCTGAATTTAATTACCGAAATGTTAATTATAAACGTAGATTTTCTTCTTCTTCTTCTTTTTTTTGTTTATTAGATATCAACCTACTTATAAGTTATGACAAAGATAATAATTCTAATATCTACGCAGATAATATAAACCTTCCAGACATAATTAATAAATGAAAAAGGTATAACAAAAATATTTATAGGTATATCGAGAATAGATGAATAAGTATGAAAACTTTTTGTTATATTAGCGAATGTTTTTTTTTTTTTTTTTAAAAAAGTTTTTGATCCCTTGCTTATGTTCCTACGCTTGTGCTATATTATAATGATGATTCTATTTTTGATATTATAAAATAATAAATTTAATTTATTAATGTGCTTGTGAAATTGTATACAAATATATACGTTTCGGTATTACTTTGAATATTTATATTATACAATAAATAACAGTATATCTCCACATATCTTCATTTACATTGAAAAGTTATATCTTTAAACATACAACTTATTCACCGACCGTTAAATTTAAAAAAAAAATTCTTCCCATTTAGCTTTTTATGTTTTTGTTATTTATAATATATAAATACATCCCTTTTTGCTACAGGTTTTTGACATCAAAATATTATCGTAGACCAAATATAAAAAATTCACGTATTCTAATTTTATTATAAACAACATCATATTCAAAATATATTGTCTGACATAATATCAATAAAATGTCTAACCAGACATTTTTTTTCCTTTCTTTTATTTAAATCTGATTTTTCTCATCAATATTATATCTACCTATCTAGAATTGGGCAGCAAGTTAGGCTTTACTAAGGAAAAAAAAAAAGAAGTCAAACCAACAAACAAAATGGAAAAGAAAAAGAATGAAAATTCTGTTTCACGTCAATAAAAGTTTTCCTCATTTTTCATTCATAACACAAATCTATGTAAAAAAAAAAAATCCTTTTTTTTTTCTTTTTATAAATTTTAAAATTCCTGGTAAGCACGACACAAAAAAAAATGATGATTTTCTTCACTCATTTAATTAAAAGAAAAAAAAAAAAGAAAAATCATTTTCCAGTTTGTTATTAATTTACAGGGGAAAAAAAATTGTTAATTTCCTTTTCTTCGTTTATGCTTTGTGTCCAATAAATTGAATTCATTCAGTGTAACTACAATTCCCTATATTTTTTGTCGCTTTTTTTTTACATTTTCTATGGATTTAATATTTTAAAACCCCATGTAGATTTATTTTTCTCTATTTCGTTTTTTTTTTTTTCTTTTTAATTAAACTGAGATGAAGATTGCATTGTAAATTTCTTTGAGCTTCTGCATGATTGCATGCAATGGGATTCACTGGATGAATAACATTCAATAGAATATTTGATTATGAGTATTTTCTTATTATGATTTGACATATTTTTGTTTTTCTTTTGAATATAATTATTATTAATTCTCTTTCTGGACTCCTTTCGATCAATAACTAAACAAATATCAAAGTAAACAAATTCAAAAGCCAAAATATTTTCAAACTTTTTGCAATTTTTAATTTTAAAAATAAATGACTAAAATACTTTAACAATGTGAAAATGAGTCCAAACTGCAAATATTTATTTAATTTATTTCAAACTGAAAATCTTGAAAAGCTATTTTGGTGCCACGACTACAATGTTACAATCAAATTATAAACATTTCATTACCCAAAACAATTAACTTCAAAATACACTAATTTATTTTAAAATAGTCCTTCAAAATGCATAAATAGTTAAAGATCAATTTGGCAACAACTTAAACAACAAAATTTATAGTCGAATGTTTAAGCACAGAAATTACACAGTGGCTAAAACCTTTTTCATTTATAATAAATTACACATTCGACTAGATCTTATCCGGCTATTATTCAAAATAATCCACATGCTTTAAGTGTTAAATTAACCGTTTTTAAATTAATCCTTTTTTTTTTAAACTTTAAAACATATTCCTGGTTTTTTTTCTTTTGAATTTTATAATAACTGAATTAAAAAACAAGCATTTTAGAAAGTTCGCGCCAACTAAATTAAAAAAAAAAAAAAAACTGAATATTTACCAAATGAACAAATATTATGATATATCTTTTAATAATAATTTAATTTTCGTTCCGTTACAATAGAGTCGGATTTGTTCATAATTCACGTGTCCATTTTCTAAAGAAACAAAATCGAATAGATGTTTATTACTAGTCGTAACAACGTTCAGCCAACAACTGAAGAATTTTGTTCAAATTTCATGTAGCACACCGACCGGCACATTGTATTTTATATACCTATTTATATAAAGTATGACTATATACATAGTTTGCTTTCGCAGTGAGTATGAATTTTCTGGTACAATTTGAGTAAAACATATATTTTAACAAGAAAGTCATATAACGTGACATCATGACTTGTTGTCTGTGGATGGAAAACACATTTATGTTTAACAGGAGTTGTTGAATGCGCGCAACAAAAAATTTAACGTAATATATATGAAAATTAGTTACTGTTCTATAAATATTTACATTTTGTTTATTTAAAATTCAGCGCATTCAAACAGATGTCGAATTATCGTGTTTATTGGCCTTTGATTTGCTTGTAATATCCTATTAAACTATAAAATAAAAAAGAAGAAGAATAATGATTAGTCTTTGAAGATTTTATTTACTTATTCGATCGAAATTATAGTTACCATTTAAATTATAGAGAACGTCAAATTCTTAGTATAGATTATTGATATAATTTCATTTGACATTAAATTGAATTCTAAATTGATAATGTCATTGATTGCAAATGACGTAATCGAAAGCCATTGTAAAACAGAATCATTAAATAAAGCTAGTTGAACTTTTAATTAGTAAATATCATTCGAAAATTCAAACTTGATTTAAACATACAAC
This sequence comes from Catotricha subobsoleta, assembly GCA_011634745.2. NCBI lineage: Eukaryota > Metazoa > Arthropoda > Insecta > Diptera > Cecidomyiidae > Catotricha > Catotricha subobsoleta. Next base: position 12,989 of record JAABKK020035502.1, read on the forward strand.
ATTGTTGATGGTGCGTGATAACAGAAAGGTAACAACATTATTATTTTAACTGAAACCTATTCACTATTCGATAATACTGAAATTGACTATTTTATATATTGACTCTCAGCGTATGTAAAAATAAAAGGACAAAGCATCAGCCGTACAGCATGTTGCATTGTAACGTGTATTAAACAATTGAGGACACAAAAGAAATATACATTTTTCTTCTTCTTTGCTTGTTGTTCATGCAAACATTGTATTTATTGAAAACACTTTTATAAATATTTTGTTTATTTATACGCAGTTAGTAAACACAACAAATACAATCAACAATATTCTAGACTGTATAAATGTATGGGTTCAAATGGGTATTGAGAGTGTGAATTATATATTATACCTTATGTAGATATATAGAATTGGATGGCACACGATAGAAATTATGTTACGTTAAAAATAATTTAAAGACAAATGTTTAAAGATTGTACTTATATATACGTTCCGTATTATAAAAGACAAGAGCCCGTGCATCGTAAAAGTTATCGTACCAGAACGGAACTGGTGCTTTAATTTATAATATGGGGTGATAAGAATGAATATTATAAATAATGCCATTATATAATGCTTGTATAGAAAAGAGCACATATTATAGAAGTCAGTGAGATCTTATTCAAAGCATATTGTAACATAATATTATGTTTGAAAATTCCTTTATTTGAAACCAAAAAAAAAGAAGAAAATAATACGAATTATTGATTTCGAATTGTATTAAATAATAAGAGTTAAGCCTAACATGGTTGACATTTTTATTTTAGTTTAACTGGTCACAAAACAAATAAAATAAAATCATGATGCATTTACGGTTGGTGCTACAACAATTCCTCTAATACCCTGTATATTCACAAACCACTTATGGACTATTCAAACAGATATAGTAAAATGAACGGCACAGAATGAATATATTTAAAATACAATAAATTGAAATATTGTAAATTTTTTTTTTTCTTGAATTGCGAAAAAGTATGGTGATCAATTTTTGAAAATAAAAATATGCTGACAATAATTTGGAATGATTTTTCTCTAAATTATTTTTGTTTTTTTTCAAATTACTATATATGTATATTAGGGTGACCGACTTTTGTATGGGGAAATTTTTCTTTTAGAAAATTCCAGATTGCATTAAAATAAGAAAATTGTTTTCTCAAAAAAATAAGATAGCCAAAATTTTTAGACGATTGGTGCATAGGCTGTGCGCAAAATCGACAAAGTTTTGGACTTTTGATTTTGAGAAAAAACGACAGGGGGACCAAAAATATTTTTTTTCTAATTATGCAAAAGTACGTAAAAATGTCTAAAACGTGAAGATATGCAATAAAAAAAAAAATTTGTACGATTTTTTTTTTTTTTTTTTGAAAAAAGTTTATTTACGAGTTGTTGCAAATAATCAGCTGATCATTT
>JAABKK020035513.1:0-14417 GCA_011634745.2 Catotricha subobsoleta
CTCATTTATTTTCAAAATCCTTTTAGCACGTTAATGAAAGGACAAAATGCAACTCAGAAAATCATGGTAGAAGGTATGAAAAAAAAGTCGATCCACCCTAATACTCGCTATGGAACAAAAATATCGTTAAATATTTTTGGATGGTTTTTGTTTTTTTTTTTAAATGTCTATTCTTTTGTCATTACGACTTCCCAATAATATTCACCAATTGAAACCTCTTCCTATAATTCGGTAACGTGTTCCTCTTCTCAATATCTGCCTAGTCCGCTTGATCAGCACTTATCCTTCTCTCAATCTATAGCATCTATATTTTCACATAATAATACTAATTTATTGTATTTAATAAATAAGTATCACCATAGCATCTATCTAAATAATAAAGAGTCAATAATAGCTATACCTCTAGCAAGTGCGATCACGAAATAAAGAAAATAATTTTTTATAACAACAAATTGACGAATTAAATGCCTCTAAAATGCAAAGTTGTATGCGCGTTTTATGATATTAAAGAAACAAAAATTAAAAATTATAAATGTTAACATTATATAGGTATGTAATATGTATATAACGTTATATTTGTGAGTTTTTTTTTTTTGAGATTTCCTCACGTAACTATATTTACTAGTCATCTTTCCTTGCACAATATTTAATATGTATTTATCTGGTTTATGTCAACATAAAACCCAAGTCTTAAATTTATTTTATGTCTTAATAATATAAAAACATATACATGGTAGAACTTCTAAGTGAATGCATACGAGTGCAAATCTTTGAGATAGTAAACCATTTCAAGATAGAAGCATTAGGTTCCCAAACGAAAAATGTAATAATATATATCCATGGCAGCGAAAACACGCCATATTTATGCCATTTTAAATATTACTATATCATATTATTATGATATGATGCTCTATATACGGTTATATTCCATGCGGATATGCCATGGATATTCTCTGTGGTAGTGCCGTGTTTTTGCTGCCATGAGCCATGGATGCCATAGATATATATTAAATTCCCTAGTGGTAAAGTATACCTTAAAATATATACCATGGAAGGTAGTTTTTGGAACAAATTGTATATCTATACTTTCCAGAGTATACTTTTTTTGAAAAATATTCATTATATGGTATACTTAATATACTTTGCAAGGTATATAAAGTATACCATATAATGTATATTTTTCAAAAATGTATACTTTGGAAAGTATACACTTGTTCCAAAAACTTCTTTCCAAGGTATACTTTTTGTATACCTAAATTTTACACTAGGGTTGTGAATTGTTAGTGTTATTATAGTCTATTCAGATTAAACTGGCGACCTGTCATTATTTAAGGCTGGTAAATTTAACAACGTACCGTTCATTCTCTTTAAAAAAAAATCCTTAAAACGAAATTTGGAATAAAAAAAAATAAAATTTCAAATAATCATATTTTTGGTTAACTCTATTAAGATTCTCTTAACCCTTTGACTATATATACTATGGACTGCTAGCGAACTGTCATTTACATACAAATCACAAAATAAAATGTGTTGCCAAGTTGTAGCAACGCCATAGTCAAAGTGGATAACATCAGAACTAAATTTATATGTTAAACCCTTTGACTATATATAATATGGACTGCTAGCGAACTGTCATTTTTATACAAAAGGCACAATAAAATGTGTTCCCAAGACCTAGCGACACCACAGTCAAAATGGGTAACATCAGAACTACATTTATATGTTAAACCATATGGCACGCAACGCCCCCAAAGTCGATTCGGGAAACTATGAAACTGTTTTTCCTATGCATACCACAAGAAAGAACGAGTCCATAGTATATATAGTCAAAGGTTAAACCATATGACATGCTACGCCCCCACAGTCGATACGGGAAACTATGAAATTATTTTTTCTATGCATGCCACAAGAAAGAGCGAGATAGATCATGATCTCACATTTAACGTAACTGCTAGCAGTCCATAGTATATATAGTCAAAGTCTTAACCAATCGGAACGCGTAATTCAGATTCAAAAAAATAAAATCGTTCACCAGTTTATTCTGAATATAGACTATAAGTCCGGGATATATAATGAAAAGGATTTGATTTCAATAAAAATGAATGAAATTTTTTACATTTATCTAGGCGCTTGTCAAAAAGAAAAATCTTTTTAAAATAACTCCACTCTCCCATAGAAATCATATTTCTTTTTACCCAAAAAACGATTCTAGATCCCGGACTATTTGAATTTATGGGGGAGCTATGTTGGAATAAAGTAGAGGTATGTAATTAAGTGTGTTAGATGACAATGGAAACAATACTTATTTTCTCAACTCATCTGAGTATTTATTTTACCATCATGTGAAGGAATTAGTGCGACATGTTTTTATTGTCTTGGAATTATTAATAAAAACTAAAACTTTTTTTTTCCTTTTATTATTTGTAGTTCTATCATTGCGGTTGTTTTTAAACAAAACCTCCAGACTCACTAAACACTTAATCAGTCACATATTAAACAGTGGGGCGAATGTTTTTATGTATTATTTTGTTTTAAATTTTCTTTATTACAAAAAGTCTCGGTAATTATGCTATTTTCGTTATATATAAAGTCTATTGCTATGTTTTTTTGACTTGTTTTGTAGACAAAACAAGTTATAACGTATATTTAGATGCATATATTTTTTGTATCTTGCTACTAAAGATTTGAGTGACATAAAAAAGAATCGTGGCTACCATTCTACCATTCTCCTATCCAATACTTCAGCATTAATACTAGATTCTGCAATCGTCTGTTTATTTATGTTTTGACCGCTTTTTTATCTATCGGCGAAAAGACCAGGAATCCTTCATTACGATCATTAGATAGGGTAATTTTTTCTAACGAGGATTACGAAACCGTGTTTAAAATTAAAATAGAGTTGAAAGCAAAAAAAAAAGTCTTCAGTCTTCAAACAACCATTGACGATTGCAAAACCGCTTCAAAAAAAAGGCCTACCCCTAGCCGACTTTTGTAAAAAGCTACTATAAGGGGCTGTCCATAAAGGACGTCACGCCTTAGAAGGGGGGGAGTGACCATTTGTGACAGGGAGAGGGGGCTCGTGAAAATGTGCCGTCCGAAATTCATTATCCTTGAATTTTGTTTTACCTGGTTAGCTCTTTGAAAAGGGGGGGGGGTACGCGCTGATGTAACCATTTGGGACAAGGAGGAGGGGACGTCGAAAATCCCCCAAAAATGCATTACGTCTTTTATGGACAGCCCCTTATTACTTCCAAAACACCGCGAAAACAACCGCGCTGTAAATCGTATTTTGGGAAAAGTGGAAAAATGTACTCTCTAATTTCTTCCATAACACCGCGCTATATGCAAATATTTAGTATTTTGGAAATCGAGGTAGGTTAATTTTTTCAAATCTACAAAAAGTACTATTTTCTCAAAATCGAGGTAGGGTACGTAAATCTCCAAAACTTAAAAAAACATACTATTTTCTGTCCAAAAACTTAAGATACTATTTTCGGCAAAATCGAAATAGGGTAATATTTTTTTCTAATCTCGTGTGCCCATGAAATAAAAAAAAATACACACATTTACATTTACCCGTATTATGTATATTAAGAGTGTGCAAAGTAAGTAATACTTGACCAAAATCATGATAACCATACTAGTTACGTGAATAAATTATATTTTATATCGAATGCATATTTTAAATATTCACAATAAAGTATAAAGTGTAAAACGTGCACACTTGTTTGATTTATTTAAAATTTAAACTTTAAATCCAATGAAATTGAATTCGTCACAAAATGAATATATAGTGAATGAAAGACAGTTAATTTCGCATGGATATATTATCTGGATGCTGTGTAACTACAGATATAAATTGCATCTCAAACCTTCTACGAATGAGATTTTCCACTTGAATATTTGTTTTACACTTGAATATTTAGTTACACAAAAACTCATATGTTAAAATCAACATACAAATAAAATAGAGGTGTATTTATTTTAAAAGTATATAAAAATTGCTCACTTTAATAGATTGCTTTTTATTGATTCTATATTTACTTTCAATCTATCACAATTGACCCGGTATGTCAACTATGTGGAAATTGATTGCATCAATTTACAATTTTCCCACCTGAATAGAAACCGCATAGAATTTTTTTTAAATCTATCAAGCATGGATGCACCAATAAAAAAGAAAAAACAAGTTACTTAATTTTTCGTTTTTTTGTTTTTACATTGAAATTGTTTTTGATTTTGAATTTATATTATATTATTATTATTATATATATTAGTGAAAAATGTAATGTGATTCATAGTTTCGCAGTCCGTCAAATGAATTTGAAACATTTAGTCTGATTTTGAGTCCCATTTTTCAAGCCAAAGAAGAATTTTTTTTTACCATAGCTCCAAATACTGAAGAAATTTTTGCTGGAATTTTATTTTTTTAATTGCATTTTCATTATTCACATTCAATTTTAAGGATATTTTTTAATTTTCATTTTCATAAACCAAAAATTTTAATATTATTCTACTATTGATCAAATTATTATATTCGGCTCATAAACATCATAATATTTTAAAGTCACTTTACATTTACAAAGCTCGCGTACTTTTGTCCTTAAGTCTTAATTTGTTCTTATCGTTTAAAAAAATTTCAAACATTTTTATCCTTATTTTTTAAATATTTTGAATTTGTTCTTAAATAATTGGCCTTATTTTGTCTTTTATATAAATTTGAACCGCCCAAATATGTTAGAATATTACAAATTGTGGTATGTGAATATGTTGTTGATATATTTTGTTGTAATAATATAATCTATATCAACTAGTCAAATTAAATTACTGTTTTGATCGTGTTCAGTGTTTCTTGGAGAAATTAATGAAGTGATACAGTACAGAGTTTCCATGGCACGTACCTAACCTACGGTTTACATATAGCTACAATTTTTTATTATACGAAAATTATTCTATTGCAACAAACTACATATAATATTCAGCGAGAATATACATTATTTATATGCAATCTCAAACTACTTTTATTCAACATCAGGTATATATGTTTAGTTTATGTTTATGCTTATACTCGAGTACTTTTTTTTTGTTTTTTTAAAGAAGGTGATATAAAACTTTTTGTTGTTCATTACTTTTTTATAAAAAGCCAGATTAGTTAATTACTCTTGTTTAGTGCTTTGAATTTTTGTATTAAAAAGTTTGTTTTATGTTTTTCTTTAATCTTGTATCAAAACTACTTTAAATATAAACCCTTTTTTAGAATAGAACTTCTATTGTCTAATGAAGCTTTTGTTAAATAATAGAGATTTCATGACCTGTAGAAAGAAAAGATATAATAATAAAAGTTGAAAATTTAACATTTGCGGTGCTATAATATGTTATATAATTGTGTTTTAAGAAGAAGCACCGTTTTTTCATTTGTATTTGTTTTCCATCCATCTATAACCTCGGTGCTCTTTAGACCAGGGATGAAAATAATCATGCATGATTATTTTTTCAATAATAAAATATTGTAAGATATGGTGCACCGCTGTTACAGTTGCTTGGTGACGTGATTAATGGTGGTAATTTTTTTTAATTCAATCAGCGTAATATGTTTAGCTGTCCGTGCTTTTAAATATTTTTTCTCCATATCCCTTACCTCTCGTTCCTCACGTCTTAACGTATGAGATTAATAATATATCAAATTAGAAAAATTAACAATTTTTAACAAAATATTTATTTGGTTTCATTTTAGCAGGCCTTTTTTCACTTTCCACATAAAATATTTCGTTTCAACGCTATTTCACATACCATATATCGATATGATAGACTTTAAATTATTAGGGCCAATTTGAACAGTTGATTGGAAGATTTCAGCAATGTTACCAGTATCAACGCTTACTGGATTTGTGTATTTGCCATAGCTAAAGGTTGTAGGATTGTCTTTTAATTTTGCTAACGCTCTGTAATATGCATAACATACAATAAGTTTTCAGAGAATTGGTAAAAAATAATACAAGCGAACTATATTATTGTTTTTTTTTCTGAACTAACTGAAATGCTGCATCATGTTTGGCGACTTATAATGTCACACCAATTCCAATATATTGTTGTTCACCAATTGAAACTGTAACATTGAATGCATCAGCAGGTGATGCCTTATGGTTATTTTCCGAATTTTGATGGTCGATATACCAAAAGATATACAAATATATGTACTGACATTTTTTTTTTTTTAAGACCCAATTTTATTTTTTCGATTTTTGTTTTTTCGGGTGGTACAGGTACTGCCCCCTTTTTTTGCTGTACTGCCATCCTTTTTTTACCATGTGTTTTTGTTTTTCCTACAAAAATGAAGTCGTGTACGGTGTACCAATCTATTGGCAGTTTGTTTGAATGATGGTTCCATTAAAACTATTATTATTATCAATATTTTTATAATTTTGATCGTTTTTATATGAAATGAAATTGCGATTTTCTTAGTGTGTGTCTGTTAGAAAAACAAAATTGTTATTTTCTGCAAACATTTTTTTGAAAAAAAAAACCCCAAATGGTTTAAATTTGGAAACTAATTATTTGTTCGGTAAGAAATAAACTTTTTGTTCGGTAAAAAAAAAAAAAAAAAATACATTTCGTGGCATAACTCATTCATGATTTACCTTAATCAAATGTCATATAATAAATGTTTATCTCTTGGTTGTTTAATAAATCTATTATTCACCCTTTACCAAAATGTCACAATCCGTAGTACACCGTAATTTTAGATTTACCGAACATTATTGGATTATTTATTGAACATATTAAATAACTAACCGGCGAAATAAATATGAATTAAATTTCACTTTAAAAAGAAAACAAAAATGTTTAACAATTTTTTTTTTCTTTGCATTTGATATTTGATTATAGTAAAGTCAAATACAGATAAACCTGTCTAATGGGGCACTGTCCGTCGCAAGACTTTTGTGGGGCGCCCCATTTACACAGGATTTTTTTAAAAAAAATAATAAAAGACATATTGCTCAATCTGAACACTGTAGGATATATTGTAGGATATTAAAATTATATATTAAGTGTCTTCGAGCAGACTTACCTTAGAGTAAGCTTATGTCAAAGTTCTTTCTTTTTTGACACATAACTAAACCTTAAGTCTAAACTAACTTTGAATCGTTGCTCGAGTCTTCGGTTCATATAATAACGCTCATAAATATACACGGCAGCTCTTGACAGCTCATCACTTTTGTTCTTAAAAAGATGAAGAAGTGTCATTTTTAGAACTGAAAAGCTAGAACTCATCGGCAGTTAAAGATAAAGTGAAGAGTCTTCGTTTATTTAACTTACGCCTTTACCTTGAGTTATTCTTCAGTAAAATAGATGTGTTATTGTGTCAGTACTCAGTAGTCATTTTGATGTGAGAAACTGAAGGATTTCAGTTCTTCCGATATATAGAAAGCACCTATAATGTTGCCATCAGTTAACGCGCGACCTATAAACTAATCATTGACGATGTTGAAAATCAAAAAGAGCAAAAGAATCGCTCAAATATTAAATTTTGGATATTAAAAGGAAGCAAATTTTTTTTTTTGTGATTGCCCCATTTACACAGACAAAAATACGATAATTGGCGTTTTTCGTTGCACGATTTTTGTGTAGCGCCCCATTTAGACAGGTTAGAAAATGGAAAAGCCGGAAAATGGAAAATTTTCATGTGCGTTATGCATTGCAGACTATTTCCTACAAGTTTTAAAATCTTACCCCAATTACACAGGTTTATATGTATTAGGTGGCACTGCTTCCCATATAAGTGCGAATGTGACAAAAGCGACCATTTATGTGAGACGAAAAGAGACTTCCGTTACCAATTAATTTTTGACTCCTCCTGGGTTCAAATAAACGCTGATTTTTTTTTTTAAATTATGTGTTGAGTTTTTGTACTCAGGCCATGATATTTTATTTGAAAAGATGAGAAGATATGTATGGGAAAATGCAGACTTCTACTAAAACATTGAAAAGAAAACATTCTAAAGAAAAACGATTAAATTTAAAATGGTTTTCATATACATGAAGCCTAGAAGTTAATTTAATAAATCAACAACTACTCAACCCAAAAAATTGTTCGCTTAAAAAAATTTGGTATATATGAATAAAGTCGAGTGCACTTTGGCCATTTTGATGCATACCACATTTTTTCATTATGGATATTGGTGGAGTTGGTTTGTATATATTTGCATCTTCCGCCTCTTCGTCGTTTCGTCTTGTTTCTGGAAACGCTCCCTTGGAATAGAATAATCGAAATTGGAATAATTTGAAAATAAATAAATAAATAATTATATAAATTTCAACTGTATTCTGAATATTTCTACTGCAAAAATATATTTTCGACTGTAGTTCTGCCGTTGTACTACAGCCTTTTTTACTCTCTGCATTCTCGTATGTGAATTCGAAATCCACATGGTTTTACAGAGCGTACGAAAGTAGCCAATTAGTCCTACAGTCTATTGGTAGAAATAGTATACATACAAACGATATAAAAAAAAGGCTCCGATTAATAAGTTATAATGTGCTAGTTGTATGGAATGGATGCATCCCCTTACCTGTATTTGATAAATATAAAAATTCCTCCGAAGAGCAAAAAAGACACATCAATAAAACATATTACCTAATTCACAACATCATGATCTGGTGTCACCATATATAAAAGAAACAAGGTCAGCACACAACATTCTCGTTATTTACACAGTAGAAAAATAAAATAAAACAATTTATCAATATATTATTGGTACTGAGCTTCATCTAATTTACTTATTTTCATTAAAAATAAATGCACTGAATATGACATAGGTATAGGGGGTCTATCGCCGAGATTTTTCTCATGTAGAAATGTTATTTTTTCGATTACCTTTACATTTGAGTTTTGCTAATTCCACATGAGAAAAATCTCGGCGGTCGACCGTCAAGTCGTGACCCTAACGATTTGACGGTTGAGTTGTACTGGGTATATTCCACAAAAGTGCAAAATTGTTGCTCTGGCGAGTAGGTTTTCGTTCTTAAGGCGGTGGTTTGATTAATTAGTTCATTTTACTGGCCGCGGTACTTAGAGACTTACTATTTAATTAATAATAATGTCTAGAAATTAAAAAAAAACATCTTTCAAAATGGTATATAAATCGGATAATCAGAAGCTCCCGGACTATCATATAAAAAATATATTTTGATTTTGGTGTTGGTTGGCTAAAGTCTCGTGGGATCTGGAAAAAATACGAGAATTTATTGATTATCAGAAATGGAAGTGTATATGTCAGTTTAAAGTTAAATCATTTACTTCACATAGTCATCCTCATTGCAACAGTTGAAGAAGTCATCTCCGGGACGCAAGCTATGATGCCGTTTCAAGATTAGCAGTTTATGCTCCGATTAAATGAAGAAAAACTACATACCTACATATAATGTAAATAGGATTCACGGATACAATACATGACATAACAACCAACCGAATATTTATTGTACACAAAAAAAAAAAAAAACAAAACAATACAAAAAGTAGAAAAAGACTAATATGGTGAGTGAATTTATTGTTAAAATATTGATTATAGCTGAGCTGATGATAGTGTTGTAAGTAGAAAGCTATGTGCTACATATAGTATAATTCAAGTTGACTGTTTTGTTAAATTCAAGATTCATAAGTTTTTTCTTTTTTTTAGGGTAAAATTTTCTTCATTTTCTTCTTGAAATCATGTCCCATAAGTCTTATTATGTTTATATGGAAATTGAAAAGTTTTGTCTTTCATCTTGTTAGATGGTATTTGGGGATCTATAAAAGTTCTATATTTATAGTTGATACACGAGCATATAATAATGTACTTAGAGAAAATCTCCAATGAATTAGAGAAGAAAATGACAAAATATGATTTAGTATATAAATCCAATAGTAGACGAAAGAATAATTCAGCGATTCTTTTGTTTTCTAGATTTTTATGTGATATAATGGTATAAATAAATTATGCAAGTTGAAAAGTTGTAAAGTAATAAATAGCTATATATATAATATATATTATATATATAAGCCGATAATCAAATATAAGAGACAGAAAATAATTTACATCCATTATTAGTTTATACAATGTTTCCATGACATTCGTTAAGGAGATTAGGATTATAAAAACCACTAATTTTAATGGAAAAAGTGTCATATTTTCCACCTAGCAGTCGGTACGGTAAAATATACAAAAAACTAATTAATGATTTAATTAGTTTTATTTATAAAGAAAATAGTGCCCCCATATGTCAGATATTACATATGAAGTATACCATCATATAGTACCATCAGCTGTGTTTACACAAGTTACACAGCCGTATACCAAATTTTTACACACTTAATATACGCAGGGACGTAACTAGAAGACTACGATGGGAGTATATAGCGTCACAGTTTCATCAGAGGCGGTAATTGTTTTTTTGCCGGTTTTTTTCTTGTCAATAAAGTTAAGCTTAGGCATTTTGTTAAAATTTGCGTAGCAGGTCGTAGTTTTACATTGATATAACGTTTAGGGTATATATTACATAGCTTGTAAATTACGTTAGACATTTTATTTTTTATAAGCGAAACGTCAAAGCGAAAATAATAAATACCTGACTCGCATGCATAGATATCCGCATCTGTCTGTTTCATTTATTCTTATAAATATGTATTATGCATTATGCAGTTGTTAAATACATCTGAGATTTGAAAATAATGTTCAGATTGATAAGTAGAGGCGACGCTGTTTCTGAATCAGAATCACAATCAGAATTTACTTTACCCAATAAACAGAAAATCACTCAAAAACACTAAAAAAAAAGGTGATTTCACGGTAATAGATTGGTTATATCACGGTATTTTTTGAGCTTAATGTCCTAGGGAAACAGAGTGTATATTCAGTGAGTTCTATTGGCACTGGATAATCACCGTCATATCGCCAAGTGATATCACCGTAATATGTCCCAAATAAGTACAATGAGTGATATTACAGTGATATTCGAGTGATAAGTGAAATCACTAGATAAACAGCCTGTTTCCCTAGGACATTAAGCTCAAAATCTAACGTGATATCACCGTGAAAACATTAAACACAATGTTTATTGGGTTAGTAATAGAATCTGAATCAGAATTCATTATTACATCTAAGGAAAGTATCATCATTTTGGTCGAAAAATGATAATCTCAGAGGGCAAAAAATGTATATGGCCGCTAGATGTCAGGCATACTTAACAACTCTATGAAATACATGAGTGTGAGCGAAATAAAAACATATAAAATCTTAATGTGCGGAAGAGCTTTTATCATTCTCTTGAATTCTTGAGACATCTCTAAGTGAAAATTGTTTCAATAAAAATTAACAACTTATCTTTTATATCAATGAAATGAGAAAGATCGAATTAAATTTCACACAAAATAGATCCTGAAATTCTTCAAAAACATTTTTCATTTTATCACATTTATTTACGAGTACAGGCCAGTGCATATTCCGTTACGCAATTCATCAATAACTATGTAATATTGTGATATAATAAAAAAAAATATATTACATTTCATTTTACAATCCCATAATAGTACTGTTGTTGATATGGCGTAAAGGTACACTGAACGCATATTATTATAGGCGATATGGGACACATTTTTCTATCATTCTACATTTAAAATGTGTTAAATGTTTTATAGAATGATACTTTCATACTTGAATAAGATATAAACGTATAACATTCCGATGATGTTATGTTTCGAAATGCCTAATCCGAATACCTAAACATATATAATATAATTGTACAAATGATACAATACCATATTACGTTATAATATACGTCATACTATAGATAAAATTTATATAAAATTGGGGTTCGAGCCGAGACAGAGTACTTATAAATGACAATCATTTAGAAATGAAGAAATAGACACTGAAAATATATGTTTTTTTGTTTTTTTTTTCTCATTCCATACACAAAATAATAAGTCCTTTGTGCACAACACTTTATCATAATATAAAAAAAAAAAAACTGCGCGCTTTAATAAAGGAAAAAAAATGCTCATAGAAAAGAAAGCTAATATAATTTATATGTCATTTTAAATTACAACAATTTTCTTTATGATCTTCTAATTTTTCAAAAGTGTGAAAGAGACTAAAGAACTGTCCATACATTTTTCATATATACTTATATTTAACTGTATTATGATTTTCCTTTTAGATGAAAGATTAATTTTTATAGTGATTTTAGAAACGTTTCTTTAGTTAATAAAAAAGTGTCACCTCAAAATGAAAAAAATTAAATAAAATAATTACATACAAATTTTTAAAAATCCATCGATACTTTATACATAATTTAAAGTTATTATCTTTGTTAATAGGAAAAAAAAAATGATTTGTTAAAATATTAAACGAAAATATTTAAAATCCATTTCCTTTGTTTTTTGCGTTAATTTTAGTGACCGCACAAGGCACAACTAACAACTGCATTTTATTTTAAATAGTCAAAAAACATAGAAGGAAATGTTCTACAGCCTCTAGCATAGTGAATCATTCGACGTGGAGTAGTCGATTTATAGTAGGGTTTGGTGTACTCTTCTATCCGTATCCATAGCTTTTAGATTTTTTTTTAAAGATGACTTTCACGAGTTTTGAACCTGTTAAATCTTTGTATTGTAAAGTGCAGCGCATACCTATTAGTTTATTTGAGCTGCAATAATTAATTTGAGGTAAGCGTATAAGTGATGTTAATAATTATTACCAAAATTAATAAATAAAATTACAAAAACAATAATTTCAAAAATCTGTATTCGTTTCATTAATTTATTATTGAAAATTTGGAAAAAAAAAATTATAAAAATTAGTGAAACGATTAATGAAAGTAGTAAATATAAAAATGGGTAATTTTGTTATTACTAAATTACTAAGAATTATTACCAAAATGGTTAGGGACCGTCCATAAATGACGTCCAGGATTTTCAGTCATTTTTTGATTCCCCCCCTACCCCTTGTCTGTTTATGTCCAATTTTACAGACCCCCCCTCCGTGGTGGATGTCCATAATGCTATTTTTTTTTATTAATTTATAAAACTTTGTATTTAAAACACGAAAATTCATGGACGTCCATAATTAATGTATACCCCCCTCCCCTTGTCCATTTTTGTCCGTTTCGCGATTAGTCCCCCCTCCCCATTAACGTGGACTTCATTTATGGATGGTCCCTTATTACTAAATTACCAATTCCCAAAATTAGTAACAAATGCCGATTTTGGGTGATTTTACGGAAATTATTAAAATTCCGTTCTCAAAATATAAAACATTATTTTACTAATAGACGTGGTAAAATACCAGCTGCGTTGAAGTCTTAACAAAACTGATGATGTGCTATTTTAAAATTTATATATGATGACAAATTAAAAAGAAATGATGACAATAAATATAATGAAGAGTTGATTAATATCGTCAAATCTTTTGGAGAACGTTTTCTTTCAAACATTGTTGAAGATAATCAAAAATGGAATTTCTTCTTTGAATAACTTAATTTAGGTAAATTATAAATAGAAAAAAAAACGTTTTTAATTCAATTTTTTTTAATCATAAAAATTGAACTGAACACAACATTCATAAACGGCTTTGCTGTTGCCGTGCTTTTGAGCGAAATTTTATGTTGCTAAAAAATATGTATACATATTATAATTTTTTGATATATATTATATTGATGTTGGCATATTAGTAATTCGTGCAGTTTATCTTCTAAATTAGAGATGTATGCGTAATGATATTTTCATTTGACCCTACACGTACCTACGCACATAAAGTAGGGATGCAACAAATAGTAATTTTGGCACAAGCCGAATACAGAATATATGACATGGTATACTGGCCGAATATCGGAACCAAAACCGAATAGTTACGAAATTCATACGATAGACGATACCTCACAAATACTCAAAAAATCAAAAATAAATTCATAAATTGTCTAAAAACAACTGCATTCTGCAATATCTTCCTGAATATAACCAATCGAAATGAATTTTTTAGAAGATTTGAGTTTTGAATGTAAGTTGAATAAATTTATAACAATAAATAACAATGTGGTATTATGTAAATTGTAAATTTGTAATAACTATTCAGTTTATTCATCTTTTGGCCGGTTCTCTCAGTCGGAGCCGAATAGCTCGCTGAATATTCGGTATCCGGCCATTGGCCTAATAATTTTACTATTATAGACCTGTTTGATCGATCAGTTCGTTCAGTTTGACATTACCTCACTTTTCACTAGACCCCTCGCGAGATTATAAAAAAACTCTAACGTAATGTTAATATTACTATAGGTTGAGGTTTGGTGTTTAGTTTTCAGTTTCGTCGTCAGACGGCTATGTGTCGCGACACGGGAAAAATGACATTTGATTTGTTTATTTTATTTAAAAACTGTCAAAACTG
>JAABKK020035524.1:0-14414 GCA_011634745.2 Catotricha subobsoleta
TATATAAACGTATTCAGAAATTTCAATAATTTGAATTTAAAGTTGATTTACTAAATATACTAATAATGAAATTTACAGAGTAATAGTTTATAAAACGTAAAGCCACTTATAGTCTTAAGTAGATAAATCAAACGGTTCAAAGCAGAGATCAGTCGGATATCCGAAATTTCGAAAAAATATTTTCGGATGTGAGGCCATCCGGGATATTAAAAATATATTTGAAGGCAACTGATCCCCATATAATGTATACGAAAAATATCGGTCTCCAAAAATAAAATATAGTTCCCAAAGAAACCGAAACGATTGGATGAAATTTTTTTCGAAATTTCGGATATCCGACTGATCTCTGGTTCAAAGTAACCAATTTTTTATTGATGCTAACGTCCATTACATTAATTTTCAATTAAACTATCTTGTCCAATTTCAAAATATATATCCATTTTTTGGTCAGTGTTAGTGGTTCCATTCAAATTTTAAATATAATTTAATTAATATTATAATTAATTTGTTTATAATTCTCTATCCTTTTTGAAATATTGTTTTTTCTAGGATTGTCGTTCATCCTAATATGTCTTTCAAATTATTATTTTATCAAAATTTGGAATTCAAATTAATGTTTTTATTTTATTGCTTGTGAATAAAGTGGGACAAAATTATTTTATTAATAAATTTAGTTTAAATAGTTATCGATAAATGTTTTTTTTTTTCTTTTTTTCAATATGGAAAACTAATTGAATTAACAATATTGTATATATTGTATATATTGTATTAATTGTATTAATTGTATTAATTGAATTTATAAGAATTATATTCTAATCAATGACAAAAATGTATAACATGCTAATTGACATGGTATGTTTTGTTAGAGCACTTCAAATTCCCCTAAACAATGAATAATTAAGAAAGGTCAAAATGTAAATACAAAAAGTAGTTTAGAGACGTGTAACATAATATTTAAATTATATATAAACAGTGAAATGTCATTATTGATTTTGTCTATACACGAATACATTATGTACGTTGTGTACAAAGTATCATATTCACTTTCAATCTCATTTCGTATTATATGAATTAAATACCATCCATCAGAAAATATACTTTGTACATATTATATACGCAAACGTAAAAAAAAATCACAAAAACATCTTTTGAAGTTAATCGAAAAGGTTATCAATTTTTCATTTTTATTCCGATTTCCATTTGAAATCACTATCACATATAAGATAAATGTTACTAGAGACGACAGACAGACGAGGTCAAGATAATTTACTTAATTTAATGATAAGAGGAAGAATAATAAACAAAAAATAAAAAAATATGTTATTTATAAATTAAAATATGAAGCACACCACAGTTCAAAAGGTGTGGTCCACAGAAAAATATGTTTATCTTAAGAATATCATTATAAATACCGATAAAACACTATTTATATCTTAGATTAAAAACAAATTCATTGATAAAATAATTTCAGTTACAAAGCAAATAGATAAAGGTTATTTGAATAAAGAATCGTGAAACAAAATTGCACAGAAACTATGAAAAACATGACCGTCTGTTTTGTATGAAACGTGTTCAATTTCCATGTTAGTTAAATTAAATTAATTAAAATTTATTTAAACACATCATTTTTAAAGCACATACCGTGATAAATGTTTTAACAGTTGATTTTTTATTATAGACACCATCTTTTTTTTACTTTTTTTGACTTAATATTTAATATTCTTTTGTTGATGAAAATTTATTTTCTAAAATATAAGTGACACTTCATTTTTGTGTAATCCAAATGTCAATAAATTTTTAGTCTTTGCATTTTGTTATGTTGTTCACCATGTATGATAATTGCGTGCGGTATATAAAAATAATGTCAAATATTTAACGGTTATTTTTACCATGAATGCGCAAAACATATATGTGATTATAGTTACGGGATTGGTACGATAAGAATAGCTGGAATTCGGTGTTGTACGAAGTTGCTACAGCTTCGGTGTATTCCAGCTATTAAATGGACCAATTGTATGTTCATAATTTTGCTTAAATATAGATAAGATTGATTAAGAAAAAATAGATGATAAGAAATTTTTCTGTTTGTTTTTCTTTCGTGTGATAGATGTTCAGAAATTAGGAAATAAATAAAAAAATATTGTTTTAATTATTCTGAGATTCATCTCCTTTTCAAAATTTTATATATATTTTGATTTTCAGTTACTACGGGCTCCTAATAGCGACAAATTTTTTCTTATTACATTACTTGTATTAACTGATATAATCAATAATCATGCATCATTCTGATTTTTCCTATAAATAGATCATCAAACAAACTTTTCTATGTGACGTTTTTGGTTTAACTGTCAAAAATACCTAAAGTATATTAGCAGCACCACAAACTAAAATCTATAATGATCTATTAATTAAATTCATGCACAGCTCTCATGTATATGCAAATATTATGTGCTACACTTATTTAAATCGAAAAATGTATTTTATTTTATTTCTTTCATTGTTCATAAAAATACCATCAAACAAAACGGAACATACTCTTCAATGTCATTTTAAGGTTTAAACTGTTATACAACGACTGACGTGTGACTATCAAACCGGCACTGTTTTTCAATTGGACTGTTTGCATCAACCTTGCATTCATCATCAAATTAAATTATTCAAGTTTAATAATTCTAACTAATTAGGATGGCTTCAATAATTCGAAGTTTGGTTCTCCAATTGGTTTCAGAAAAATGTTACGAAAAGTACTTTTACGAGAACGATTTTTTTGATGGTAACAAATAATTTTCATAATCAAAACCAATTTATAAACAATTTATATAATTATCTTAGGTGATTGCTTTAAAGCAGTTCTGAGCAAAGGTCTGGGTTATGGCATAGTGGCTGGATCAATATTGGTAAAAGTTCCTCAAATATTAAAAATTTTGGCTAACAACAGTGCAGCTGGTATAAATTTGTTTGCAGTATTTTTGGAAATATTTGCTATCACATTAAATTTATCATACAGTTTCGTAAAAGGATTTCCATTCAGTGCTTGGGGTGATGCATCATTCTTAGCTATACAAACAGCAATAATTGCGTGTCTTGTTCTATTTTATAATGGATCTGTAACTCGTGTTATTTTATTTTTATTTGGATATTTGAGTGTGTGTTACATTTTAATGGGTGGATTAACACCTGTGGACGTACTCTGGTCATTGCAGGCTGTAAATATTCCAATATTGGTTGTTGGTAAACTATCGCAAGCTTGGACCAATTATAGAAATGAAAGTACTGGTCAATTATCAGCAATAACATGTTTCATGTTGTTCTTTGGTGCACTTGCACGTATATTCACTTCAGCTCAAGAAACTGGCGACTTTATGCTTATACTTACATATTGTATAGCGACACTGACAAATGGTGTTATTGTTGCACAACTACTGTATTACTGGAATTCAGAGGTTCGTAAAAGTTCGTCTAAACTTAAACCATCCAAAAGTACCAAACCAAAATCAAAAAAGGCTGATTAGAAATTAAAAGTTACCGATAAATGTTTAATTCGATTTAAAGAGGATAACATTAAAATTTTAATTTTCAGATATAAAATTTTTGATTCATAAATTCATTTATAAAAAGCAAAAACAAGTTTTGTTCTAGTAATTTTTTTAGTATTTAAGGTGTGGATTGTGCTGTGTGTGCACATAAACTTTCTTTTGTACATTTTATTCATATGTTGAAATAAGTAAAAAAAACATAGTATTTTTTAAATAAATAAAATAAATAACAACTACTTAAATTGTATTACTTTACATTGTCTAAAAGCTATTCATTTATACCTACTTGAAGAATTAATCTTGGAATGACATTTATTTACATCGGAGGGTAGTAAGTACTAACCTCATGAGTGATGACAGGTTGTTCGCTTAAAGAACATTATATTTAATATAAAACTAATTTCGATGTAGCAAAAGAAATTTGGATATTTAAGTAAGTAAGTATACTAAGTTCATCATAAAGCATAATACATTTCAAAATTGAACGACTATTATCTTTATGCATTCAATATTTAATAATCATTAATTATAAGTAGTAGTGAACTTCACATAAAATACTTCCTATAGAGAAAATAATTATTTACCTATTTATGAAAATTTGCTTACTTTAGTTTTAAGCCGAATAGTTTTGAAAGTAGACACATTAATGAGCGCAACATCCATTAACGTCAAATATAATCTGTCAGTTTGTGGTTTGTCGTGATTATTTGAAATTCATTTCGCACACATTAATTAGGTATTTACTTAGATAAATTATACTTAACTTTTCTTCATTTCCACAATTGCCTGCGTCCATTACGAGGTTAGTAATAATTATTTACGTTTAAATCATTTAAAGAATATATAAAATTACACTATTATTTGATTTTAGAATATGTCGAAACCAATAACTTTTATTACCGGCAATGCGAAAAAATTAGAAGAAGTTGTAGCTATTTTAGGCACCAATTTTCCTCGAGAGCTTATTTCCCATAAAATAGACTTACCAGAATTGCAAGGTGAGGTGAATGATGTTTGTATAAAGAAATGTAAAGAAGCTGCCAAGCAAATCAATGGACCAGTTATTGTTGAAGATACCAGTTTGTGTTTTAATGCTTTAAAGGGCCTACCAGGTAAAATTTATTTACTTTTATATACGTTGAACTAACTTTAAATAACCGTTGCTTTTATTTGCAATATACCAGGTCCTTATGTAAAATGGTTTTTAGATAAATTGGGTCCAGAAGGTTTACACAAATTACTAACCGGCTGGGAAGATAAATCAGCTGTTGCGGTATGTACGTTTGCTTATTCATCGGGTGAATCAGCCGAAGTTATTTTGTTTCAAGGAAAAACTGAAGGTCAAATCGTGTTTCCAAGGGGACCAAGAGATTTTGGGTGGGATCCATGTTTTCAGCCAAATGGTTTTGATAAAACCTATGCAGAACTACCAAAAGAAATAAAAAATAAAATATCCCATCGATATAAAGCTGTGGACCTGTTGAAAGAATACTTTATGAATTCATAAGATAAACTGAAATATCCAAATATACTGTTTTATATTGTAATGTAAACATATATTTTGCAAAATACCATTAAAATTAATTAGATTGCTCAATTATTATCCAAAAGTATGTGTGATATTCATATAATTTATGATTTAGTTTAAACGGTAAAATCCATCATTTTAAGAACATTTTTTGATGCCTCAAACTTGGCAGCTTTTATTGTTTTGCCGGTTCCGATAGCTACATAATGTCCAGCGGCCACTTGCATCACAAAATATTTTGTTGAATGTCCAGTGGTATTTGGCTTGTATAATTCATCAATTATTTTATAAATTGGTTCCATTTCATGACGAACTAGTTGAATTTCATTTAAACGTGACACAGGATGCATTACCACTGATTGCGTATGATTATATTTATTTCCATGATCGATGTTTATATACACAGTTTTCAGTTTTTCCATCATTTTTTCAGCAGCTTCTTGTTTTACTGCTTTCTTTAAAGTTCCCTCTGCTTCTGTAATCAAAGTAATATTGTGTTTTAAGGTACATTGTATTATATACGTTTTTGGTGGTCCCATTTTTTGTTGTTTTACATGATATGTCACATGTAATTTATTTTTTTGTGCCCATTCTTGAACTGCGTTTACTGCCGATTTATCAATTATACATGTCTTTGGTTTTAATGTTGGGTGCTTATATTTTGTTTTGGCATATGCTTCTTTGGCAACTTTTTCCATAGCTTTTTTTTTACTTGTTGAAGATGCACGATATTGTTCATTACCAAGTTGAAGCTGATATGAAAATGTTTTGTTATGAGATGGACCAGCATCTTGAAGAAATTTATATGTATCATCGATTTTATTTAATATTGCTATCACATGTACTAGACATTTTGCTGAACGTTTATGGGATGGAGTGGGTGCCGCAGTAGTTGTAGAATGATGTTTTTTAGTTAAATCTGCTTGTCTAGAGGTTATAATTCGCTGTTTATCAGCTATATTTGGTTGTTGTTGTTGTTGTCTTTGTGGTTGATTTAATAATGAACGTCGCGTGGATGCATTTTCTGGAATTGGTTCAGCCGTAACCTTATTTAAATCACTCACACATATTAAAATTATTATAAAAAAAATTAAATCGATAGTTTTTATCGAGTTAAATAAAATTATCATGATTACTTCAAATTTCTTCTTATGCTTTGTACTCTTAAATGAAGAAGAAATTATTTATATAAACGTCTAACTTATTTTTAATTTCAATAAAAATTAAATCAAATCAACTATTCATATGTATAGAAAATATTTATTACAAATGCAATTAACTACACAGTAAGCAAAATCTTATTTACTGTATTATTATTATTATTATTTTTTTTACATATAGTTAATTTATCTATCTACTGAATTCGCATATACAAACTGATTGTATATCTTTTTTTTTATTATAAAGCATTTATATATTGAAACGTAAACGTAAATGTATTTATTTATAATTATAATATTATGATAATAATGAAGAATCGCAAAACATTTAATACATATCAATATTAAAAAAATATAATTTTTTTAAGAAAGATGTGTTTTTTTTTCTCATGCTTATTAACGATAACGAAATTTAAATGCATCGTTTCGTGATCGTATGATTCACTTCAAAATTACGCAGTATTCAAACATATTTAATTTAATTTAGAAAAATATTTCTGTATTCTTGTCTTTTATCTCTGATTTAAAATTATTAAATCAAGCTATTAGAATATTCTTAGCTGAAATTTGACATTCTATTAATGGAGCAAATTGGAGTCTCAAAAATATTTAGCTGTCATGTTTGATGAACTAAAGTCAAAATTCTATTGAGTTTAATATGAGATTACAAAAGCCATATTACACGATAAAACATTTCGTAGAACATTTCATAGATCTCATACATTTTTTAGAACAAACATGTTTTATGAACCGTCAAAATTTGAAAAATACACAGAATGTCCGATGAAATGTTCTATGGTGTTTCATCGTGTAATGTAGCGACACATTTTGAAATATTAATAAAATAGGCATAAATTTTGTATTAAATAGATTATTTTGTTTACAAATTTTCGCTGAAAATGAAGCATAAATTATCGATTATTATCTTATCTTATCTCGGTGTGGAAAAACGACTTACAATTTATTAAAATGTTTTCTGCAGGAAACATCTTCAATAGCATAAAAAATCTTGATAATATGCAAAACACCATATTTTTGTTTATCTGAAGACAAATATGAAATTTCTGCGAAATCTTATAATTTCATATTCTGGCTTTTCTACAGATCTTATTATCTTCTGTCATATATTTATTTAAAATAGAAAATGCTGAGCTCATTGCTATCTCTGAATTTAGATCCTATAGCTATTAAATCTATAATTCTCACAAAAAAAAAAACCGGGAGATATCGGATGCTTATTAAATTTTCTAAAAAAGAAATTAAAATTAATTCTTTTGTATCACATTTACATTAGGCGCTTAATTAATTTTGAAAATAAATTGTGTAAATATTTAAATTAATTACTCGGATAAAAATATACATTTTTTATTTTACCATTTATTTGTTTTAGATAGTGAAAAGAACATGTCATTGCTGATTATTATTGTCGTTTAATTTACTTAATTTTTATAATATTTTGTATTAGAATACTTTTTGGATTATAATAATATTGGAATAAGAGGCTTAATATTAAATTTGATTATTCAGACGCACTCATATGTTTTTAGAAAGTAAAATTCTTCAAATTGTTCATCAATTCATGCTGATGGTAAGTTAATAACAAATCTTAAAACAAGAACGCAACAAATTAGTTATAAACATGAAATTATGAAGCACGAAACCAAATATATTTAATTGGCATTCGATTTATTTAAAAATTAAAAAAACAAACAAAATTGAAGAAATGCGTAATAATTCATTTATAAATTGATAATTGAAAATAATTCAATTTTAATAAGTTTTACTTAAATCATATAGTCCATCATTTCAAGCATAATCACAGCTGCATCACGTTTGGCATTTTTCATTGTTTCACCCTCACCAAGCGCAGCTAATTCTCCCACAGTGACTTCCATACGATAATAAGTACTATTATGTCCAAATTTATTTATGCGATGTCCTTTTTCCTTTACTTTAAAAATCGGTTCCTTTTCATGGCGACTAAGTTGAATTTCATATAAACGTGAAACAGGATGCTTTTTTATAGAATTTATGTTGTTGTTATATAAATTTTGAGGATCATGTAAATCAATGCTCTTGTAAACAGAATTTAATTTTTGTGACATTTTTTGAGCGGCTGCAATTTTTGCTTCTTTTTTTTCGGTTGCCTCAGCTTCCGTAGAAAAATTGTAGCCAACATTACATTGAATTGTATAAGTTCGTGGTGGTCCAATTTTTGTATCAATCACAAGAAATTCTATATTCATTTTTTGTTTTTGTGCCCATTCATTTACTAAATTTATAGGTGATTGTGTGGATTTAATCGTGCATATTTTATTTTCATTAGGGGGATGTTTATAATGTGTTTTCCTTAAAGCTTCTTCGGCTAATTTCAATTCACACTTTTTTTTGCTTGGTGCTTCATCCTCATAGTTTTCCTTACCTAAAGTGAGTCTATATCCATAAGATTTATTTTGATATGTGCCGTGTTCACTAATACATTGATATTTTAAATCGATATTATTAAATTTAGCAAGCTCATTTAAAAGACATTTTGGTGATTTATTATGATTTGGATGAGGAGGAGTTGATGCCGGAGTGGTTGATGGATGATGTTTTTTAGACACGTTTAAATACGGTGTGACCGACCGTTGACGTTTATTGGATAATTCTCCATTTATAGGTTTTATAATTCGTTTCTTGGAAATTGGATTTCCCGACTGATCACTTGGTCGGTTTAAAATCGTTCTCCGCCTATGTGTTTTAGCTGGTTCTGCTGACGACACATTACGACCACTCACAATTGTTATAATCAAAAACAAAGCAAAACTACTAAATATTGTGGTCGAAATAAATAAGTGCTTCATGTTTTTATAGACTGTAGCTAAGGGCTGAGGTGTAAAGTACGTCTTATTTTATTTAGAACACAAATCGAACTAAATCAAAACTGTTTTTTAAATTATAATCTTGCATTATTGAATATAAATATAAAATATACTAAGTATAGAAATATATTTATTACTAATTTTAATATATTCGATTTCAATTTAAAAGTTAAATAAATATTTATATTTATATTGAAGATATGATGACAATAGTATATTCTTTTTAGAGAATGCGTATATTGTTTCTTTTATTTATATTAAGAACATGAAGAAAAATTTCTTATTTTTTTTTCCAAATAATCTCAATCAATATTAGCTATCTATTAAGAAGAATTAATGTTTTATTTTTAACTTGCAGAGGTATTTCGGACCGTGAAACACAGACTTTACAGTGACAATATCTGCTAACGTAAAAACCTAACTAATCTTAAAAAAGCTGTTATTAATGAAAAATTGTAGAAATTAGAGAAAATTAATTTAATTTAAAAGTCAGAAAATTTCACAGGGAATAGACACCCATTTTCCACACTTTAAAAAGAACTGGCATTAATTAAAAATTGTTTATCAGTATAAGGACTCGCAAGCGGTAATGAAATAGCAATTTTTATATAAAGTCATTTATTTAAAAAAAAAATTATCTTCAGAAAATTCATGTCAATCATCTACTTTTTTTATTATTTAGCTTTTTGAAAGAAATTAACTTATTTTAATTAAATAGTTTGTTAAACATATAAGTTTGGAACGATGACAAAATCAAAACAAATCAAAGAAATTTTATTATTAATGGCCGTAACTATGTATAGCTTTTAATATGAAACGAGAAATTATGTAATGTTTATTACCAGGTATTTATATATAGAGAAGGAAAAACAATGTTTATATAAAGCTCTTAATATTTTACTTAAAACAAATTAGAAATATTTTTTCAAAATACATAACTAGTCTTATTATAATCCCATCAATTCGAGCATATTTTTCGAGGCTTCACGCTTCGCTTCTTTTATTTTTCTGCCTCTTCCGTAAGCAACTCTATTACCCACTTTCACCTTCATCACAAAAATGATGATCTTATGTCCAGTTTCATTAGTACTTACTTCTTCATCGGTTACTTTAAATACTGGTTCGATTTCATTGCGGGACATTTGAATTTGATATAAACGTGATACAGGATGCATTTTTATAGGATCGCTGTCATCATATTGATTTGCGTAGTATTTTTTAGCGCTGGTTTTTATATTTATGTCTACCGTTTTCAATTTCTCTAGCATTTTTTCAGCAGCTAGTAATTTTGCCTCTCTTTTTTCATGACCTTCTGCTTGAGTGATTAGATTTTTATTTATTTTACATTCAATTACATAGGTTCTGGGTGGTCCAGGTCTTTCCTCTTTCACATTATAAACTACACGCATCTTGCGTTCTTGTGCCCAATGTTGAACTAAATTTAATACTGACTGCGTATACATACATGATTTAGATCCTCTAATAGGACGTTTATAATTGGTTTTATTCAATGCAATTTTGGTTACTGCCTCTTGAGCAGTTCGTCTGCTTGATGAATTTGCCATATATTGTTCATCACCAAGTGTTAGTTGATAAGTAACAGTTTTATTGTTAAGTGTCCCTTCCTTACTGACAAATCGATATTTTAATTCGATTTGATTGTTTCGAGCAGTCTCATATATTATGCATTTTGGCGACCTTTTTTGATAATTTGTTGGATTTGTTGACATGTATTCATTTTTTGTGGTGGATGTTTCTACATTTGCAATCCTTCGTCTCTGTTTTACCAAATTAAGATTTTGCTGTATTTTCCGTGGTCGATTTTTATTTGTTTGCCGGGTGGTTAAGTTTGTTGCTTTCGCTGAAGCTACATTCAAGTCACAAAAAAAAATTATTACAATTATTAGGATATAGACACAAACACAGTTAAATATTTTTGTGGAAATAAACAATTCTTTCATAATGCAATTTATTTATGTATCAATTGTCAAAAGTAACTTCTTTTATTGCATTCAAATTTCAAACTAGGATAAATATTTATAATAAATTTACGTCTTAACGACTTTTAAATTTAAGTGTAACTAAATCACAATCGTATTTTTTATTTGTTTACTTATAGCCGACATGAATCGGTTTGATTGTCTTCTTTGTGAATAAGATAGGAGGCAATCCAATCATAACTTTCAATAATATATTATATTTAAAGAAAATTAGATATTTCTCCCACTTTTATCCATATCTAAAAAAGATTAAATCAGTTATTATAGAACTATTTAATGTAGATAGTTTAGAGGTACCTATCTAATTATGTATAAATTCCTAAAATATAATTTTAAATAATAATATACGAAGATATCTGCTGCATTGAATAAAAATCATATCGTTGGCTAAGAGTGTAAATCGGCTAAGTTCATATTCACAATTTTTACAGGAGAGCAGAAAAGCAAATAATTGTACATAATCGACAGTGACCTAGCCGATTTATACTCTTAACTGACGATATAAATTTATCGAAAGGAAATAACTGCAAATAGATTAATATAAAGAAGAAAAAAAAATCATGAAGCACTGTACCACTTCATTTCAACCGCTATTTAATTATAAAAATTTAATAAATATGTCTAGTTTGGTCTGGATTAATATAAGTATTTAATGTGATACGAAAATATTAATGGAAAATGGAAAAAAATACATTCATGTTACAGTAAAATCTCTCCAATCGAGTTCACATTTATCGTATCGTTTGAAATGATGGATTGAACTATTCTAGTATAAATACCTCGGCACATCAGAAGGTTGAATATCGCAGGATGTATTGGTCTGACATAATTAGCGAAGATGGTTGATTTAGAGAGAGTTTTGTTATTTGACATTCATATTTTTAAAATAATATATGTGTAAGTATTGGAATATTACGAAATTATAAAATAAAAAAAGACTCAGGAAAAAAAATTATTTATGAGAAAAATATTATAAATTACTGAAGTATTTTGTGAGATATTTATTATTTTCATTTTATTTTTGGTTTTCAGTCATCCAAAAACATTTTTACAATTATCTATACACACAACTACTTAGAATGCCGTGGTTATATCAACACAAAAGACCTTGATAAAATAAATTAAGAAGTATTTTTTCTATTAAATGTTTTTATTCTCGTTCTATTTTACAGATAAGGATGCGAAATTAAAATGTTATCAAAGAATGAAACAAAAATTAATACATATATAGATAATATTATTCACATTTAGTGTATACTTACTTACATTACATAGCAGCTTATGCAAATTAAATAAATTCCATCTATATTGTTTTATATTTCTTTAGAAATCTGTGATTAATTTCTTTTAAGCAAATGAATTAATAATTTCCTCAATTGTGGAACTGACTTGTAAATCTAATTAATCTATGTTTTAACCGAAAAAAAACATAGATAAATTCTTTGAAATTAATATTGAATTCCTTGAATTTTAATTTGTCCACATTGATTTTTCATAGAGACTTTTATCAGAAATAATATTTTTTTTTTAGTAAGCGATTCTGAAAATCCTAAAGGACCATAACTTCTGCATTCTGGTAACTGATTTATTTACCAAATGAATGAAAAAAAAAAAACTCTTCGAAAAAGTATTAAATGAGTTGTTATATTACAAAAAAATTACACAAAGATGTTGATTTCAATAAAAACCTTCATTCTTTAATATGCTATTAAATAATAAAATCAATTCGAAAGGAAAACTTAAAAATATGTTCCAATTATTTTAATAATGGCATTATTGATTTATATTTAATAACGAATCAGTAGAACTTCATCATTGTAAGCATATTTTCAGATGCCTTACGTTTGGCTTCTTTTACTGTTTGGGCGGTTCCTTCAGCTACCAGATCTCCCACTTTAACTTCTATTGTAAAGTGAGTTATTTTATGTCCTAATTTAGTTTCAAGTACTGTTTCATCTTTTGTTCTATAGACAGGTTCAGCTTCATGTCGAATAAGTTGAATTTCGTTTAAACGTGAAACAGGATGCATGCCCATTGATAATTTGGTGCTATTGTATTTAGATAATAGATCTACTGTTCGACCCCGATCGCCACTTATGTTCACTGTCTTTAGCAATTCTAACATTTTTTCTGCGGCTTGTGTTTTTGCTTCTTTTTTATCACCACCTTCTCCTGTTACAGTCATATTTGGACCAATATTACATTCCACAGAATACTTTCTTTCTGACCCTATTTGTTTATCTGTAATTTGTGTCACTTCATAAGATACATACATTTTTCGCCTCTGCGCCCATTCTTGCACTGCATTAATTGGTGAGTGTACAATCTTGCATGTTTTTTTTCCAATTGGCGGATGCTTATAATGTGTTTTCTTTAAAGCTTCTTCAGCTAAATTCTGTTGACATTTTTTCTTACTTGATGCAGACCCCTGATAATTTTCATTACCCAAAATAAGTTTATACGTAAATGTTTTATCTTTATTTTTTCCTTGTTCACCGACATAATGATAGTCTACGTCGATTGAATTAAATACAGATAGTTCACGTATAAGACATTTTGATGATTTATTATGATTTGAAGCTGGTGCCGAAGTTGTTGATGGATGATGTTTTTTAGATAAATCTACATTACGTGCTAACAATCTTTGCTGATCAGGTGGACTCGTATTTAAATATTGTCTGTGTGATGAGTTTAGTAATGAACGGCGAGTTGTAGGTGACGCTGAAAATATATTAAAATCACTCAGAAGTATTATAATTGTAACAAAAAATACTTTGTTCAACATTATTGATAAAATTCACTGTTGTTCTGTTTATGAACAAACACAAATTAGCTGAAATTTTATTAATAGAGTAGAAATTACTATTAATAATAATAAAAATAGTGAAAATTTAAGTTGATATATTTATATTTTATAATATATTTCTTTTATTATTAAATTACGTCTTATTTAATTTTAATTTTAGGTTACACTAAATCAATTCTATGTACGAAAGCATCATTTTTATTTATTATAAAATATTTTAAATAATTATCTTCTTAACCAATACTATTAAAATTTCATATTTGCGAGTTTCTTTTTTATATTAAAGGAAAAAAAAATTGCGAACAGATAATGAGTATTTAACAGAAATATTGCAGACATTTCGTTTAACTATTAATGTATTATAATGTGTTTGATAATGGAAATACAAATTTATTCATACAAATATTTTGGTTAAATTATTAAATCCACATGACTAAGGTCAAAGTATAATTGGTTTATTTCATAAGACTCAATCCTATGCTATAGAGTTAAGCAGTAATGGAAGGAGTTAAATGCAATT
>JAABKK020035545.1:0-14395 GCA_011634745.2 Catotricha subobsoleta
CAATCAATTTTGACCTACAGCGTCACCAAAAATTATATCACTCTTTTTGGACGAGTTACTTGCGTCACTTTTACACCTTAAGGGGTTTTTGTCGGATAATAATTTACTACATTTTATGTATTAAAGGTTTTTCTTTATATATTTTGTAGGCAATTTCCTATTACGTATTACTCACTCATTTATTTTAAATTCAATAATTAAAACAAGAAACCTCTAAGGTAATTTCATAATTGATCCATATCACATTTTGTAACTAACATTAATAATAATTTAGATCATTTTGCTCATAGTGTCATAGTCTCAAGGTAAATTTTATAGCTTTATGATGCTTCTATAACAAATTAAAAGTCTGTTATAATTACTTTTGTTCTTCTATTGAAATGCTAAAAAGACTATAAGTATTTGGAATGAAATATTATATTATCCTCGAATATCACGCAATTTTTTTTTTTTTTGTTTAATATAAATTGTACTTTACATCTAAAATTAAGAAAGCTTCTAAAGGTTCAGACGTGTTTATAAAATAATTTTCATAGAGAAAATGAAATAGAACTTGTAGATAAAGTTTTGTTTTTATTTATATCATGACATTCTTGGTTCTACTTTGAACACATTTATGGCTTTATTTAACTTATTATGCTTTTATTTTTTTTATAATTACAATTTTCTCATAAATACAATGCTTTGATCTTGTAATTTGTTTCTTTCTTTTTAAATATATATGTCTAGGCGGTCATCTTAATAATTTCAAATTTAAATCGTTCGTTATTCTTCAAAATTCATATAAATGCTCTAAAAGTATTTATATTAAGTATAATATCTCGGTTCAGATGAAATTATTTACTAGTTAAATACTATTTTCTAACTTATAGGGGCAGTATGCCTCAAAATTCTTTATTCAAACAAGAAATCTGTTAGAAAAAAAAAATATAATTTGATAAATTCATTAAAACTTTTCATCACATAGTGTAATTTGTTCCAAAAATTCATCGGCTTACGTTACTATACACGTATAATAAAAATAATAGTGTACGCAACGTTAATGAATCTTTGTTTTTACATGAAGTAGTACAAAATATTCTAATCCAAATACATATTTAAATAATCATAAATCAATTTTCAATTTTTGCCATAACATAATAAACTATAGTAGAATAGTTTCCTCAAAAAATATTTAAAAAAAGAACTGCATATTGCAGAGGCTTATCTAGAACCTTTAAGTAATATTTAAGTAATGTAAAATGTATGTATAATATTTATCCAACAATGAAAAACAGCTGAACGATTACGACCATATTATTTTATTTATTATATATTTTGGTTCATTGGATTTGGATTATGCTAATCTCTATCCTAAAAATTCACATGATACATAAATGTATAATAGGCATATCATTATTATTATTATATTCACTATTTTTATTCGCATCGAATTTGAGAAATTGAGCCATTCAATATATTTATGTAAAAATATAGGGAGAATACACTAGAATGTATTTATACATTTATCCACTTATTGTTGAATAAAATTAATCCTTGTTACATGTTACCTCCTATATATTATGTTGGGCTGTGTGGAAAATCCAAAACTAATCATACAAGGCTTGTTAATGTTAGAAGGCATGCATGATATTGCAATACATTTGCGAATATATAAATTTAATATCGAGTATATACAGATTTTAATGCTATATATGGGATATAATCATGCATTGTATTGTATGTAAGGAGAGTATTGTCGTTATGCGCTGTGATGTTATTGAAATATAAGTAAATATTTTAATCTACGCATGAATAAATGAGTAAATACAAACCTCGTTTATTTTATAGGTATTGCGCATGGGTAAGAAATAACACGATGAAAGCATTAAATGTGTATGTGTTTTATATTATTGAGAAGAGCAATGTACATAGCATGCAGATTACTAGGTTTATTATTGGTACTTAATATGGCGGTATTTTGGATTAAGTCGTTATTTTTAGACATTTAAAAAGAATTATTTATATAACTCACTTTTTTATAGCCGAGATTTTATTCATTGTTTTGGAAAATCTAAATAGCAGCTGCCGTAATTTAATTGTTTAAATTGAAAACACAATATAATTCATAAATAACTAATCTTTTATCCCTTGATCCAGTTTAATTTCCTTCTAGGATATTGAAAACAGTTTAGCAAGAAACATTTAGTTGTAAATCCTTATTATTTTTTTATCATTTAATGGTTATGATGTCGTAAATCGTCAGTAAATCTATATGCAATCA
This sequence comes from Catotricha subobsoleta, assembly GCA_011634745.2. NCBI lineage: Eukaryota > Metazoa > Arthropoda > Insecta > Diptera > Cecidomyiidae > Catotricha > Catotricha subobsoleta. Next base: position 2,264 of record JAABKK020035545.1, read on the forward strand.
TTGATACATTGCAATATCAAGCTGGTGTGATGTAGGCGTTAAATAAAATAACTTTAATATGCAATTTTTATGAATAGAGACAATAAAATTTGATTATTGTTTCAAAATAATCAAAAATAAATCAATCGTATGAACGATGGCAGAATAATTAACGAAAATCATTATTTATTTATTATTATTAACGAAAATAAAAATAAATAAAAGCTAAAATTAATTGAAATTTATTCATTATATTTTTTATCATTTATATCATTTTATTGCAATAAAAGTTATATTTAGTCGTTTTCACATCACTGATTTTCACATAATTGGAAATATTATTTTTAAATAATTATTCATGCCAAACTGATATGAATTATTACATTTCAGTATAATTATAATTTATAACGAATATTATTAGGTTTTATTCTGAACAAACCTCAATTTTTATAGATCCGCAGCAGTTGAATTTTTTTTAAAAAAATACAACATATATAATGCAATTTATCAATTTTGAAACAATAACAAAGATTTTACTTATGAGTCATTGAAAATGCATTTTCTATCAATTTATTGAACAATTTCTTATTACTTATTTTATTATATAAACTAAATATATAAATAATCAAAAGTCTATAAATAAATAAAAAAAAGAAAATGAAATCAACAAAATTTTAGTCATAATAATTGTTTGTTTATAATACAGAAAAATGATATCATATGATTTAAAAATGAGTTTGGAACTACGTATTACTTTCAAATATACAGTTTTGATTAAAATAAAATTTTATATTTTTACATAGAGCTTCCCTGACGTCCTATTCTATTCATTTTTGACAATTGTGTGTCGCCATCATTGTCGTTATTGGATCAAATTTTTATTTGTATTTCGATTTCATATATTATAAAAAAGAGGCCAGATAGTCAAGAAAAGTAATTTGATCTAAAATGTATATTTTATTTACATACGGGGCGTTTTTATTTTGTCACATTCACTAAAAAAAAAAATAAGTAAATATTTTGATGATTTTTTAAAAAGGTTTTTCTTCACATATACGAGTACGTACACCCTTTTGAATATCATTTAACTTTTTATATGCTTTCATTTATTTGTGAATAAAAAGGACACTCCTCTAAATCCCTAATTGCATCAGTAAAAGGTTTTTTCTCTAATGCATAAGAATTGAATTATTAGTTTATATATTATGAAATTGACGAAATGGTAATAATTTAATTAATAATTTTCTGTGATAAAAACTCATCTAAAAGGAACCATGATTTTAATTTAATTACAGACAGAAGAAGTGTTTCCATTAAACCATTTGAAACCGTTGAGAAGTTAACTTGTAAACACATAAAAATTATTTAAACAAAAAAAAAAATGGATTTAGTCGCTATGGCTGGGCATTCAATTAACTAATTAAAATGCAAAACAATTCTTATCGTAATATGGTTATATGGAAATCACATTACATAATACAAATAAATAGATTTAAAAATAAATTATCAACATAATGGGATGAAAACATTTAACACATAAATTAAATTAATTCACAAAAGGTAAGTAATTTACATTTTATTTTTATTCATTGTTCCAATCTTTCGTAGTCATAGTTTCACAAAAAATAAATTTATTTGCAATAATTATATATAACATATTTAAGCAAAACGTTTTTTCAATTCACAGAATATAATTATATTTACTATAGGAATCGACAGATAGAAATTTATTAAAGTATTAGAAATATCAGGTACACCAGCCATTCTATAATATCGAAAATCTGTATAAAGAATATGAAAGGTATTTTATATTTTTAATAACTTTATTTTCTGGTTGATCTTAATCCTAGTTCAACAAATATAAAAGGAGAAAAAGAGAATCAAATAAAAAAATGTAAGTAGTGTACGATATCTACCAATTATAAGCCATATATGTTTAAATGTATAGCAGGGATTAAGTTGTTTGTTTTTATTGTTGTTTATTCATTTACAAAGGACCACGAAATGATCTTCAATTGACCATTAAAAACTGGGTGTAGGTTAATAATATTGTAATAAATATTGTTACTCGTTTGTTGTAGGTTTACCAGCCCAAGCCCCCATTACAATAGAAAATAAAATTTCTTTTTGAATGATTTAATAAAGAACTGCTTTTCTATTATGTTCAAATTTGTTTTGTTTTTTTTTTTTTTTTAATGCAGGAAATGCTAGATTCTGTTTTTTTCGTGTTTATTGTATTGTATAATGGTGTGTTTTTTAAACAAAAGTTACAACATAGTTTTGTTCACCTTGATAGTTTAAATCTTTAAATAAATTTTAATGGTTTAAGGTAATGTAGATTCAAAATCGGAAGATACGGTTAAAAGAATTATACCGACATATGCTGATGATGGCAAATTTTTAAGTTCAACTTTTTCAGAATCTATATATAGTTTTCCTCTTTTATTTGTTGGAATTTTTGCGCATGATATAATATATGTATCTATATTGTTCAGTATAATGTTAATTTTCATTATATGATACGGGCTATTAAAAATAATATTTTACAATAAATAATTCATTTTACATGAAAACTCGTTAATTAGATAATTTAAAGCTCGTTAAACTTTGTAGTTAAAAGATTAATTTATTATTATTTAATTCAAAGTTAAAAACGTTGATAGAGTGGCGATCAAGTTGCATAATTGTTAATTTCATAACTTGTGTACATAATTTGTGTAAGAAATAGCAAACTTTTTTTTAAAAGAAAAAAATGTTTTCCACCGTAATGTATGCAATTCATCTCATTATAAATATGGCAGCAATAAATTTAACGTTTTATTGCAGCATTGTTCTTATATATAATTTTAACTTGAAAATTGAAGATCGATCTTGAACTAAATAAATGCTTACTTAGATTTTTCCAATTTTCAAATTGTGAGAAATGATTTGTTATTTAAACTTATTATCAAAGTAGGTATAGTTATCTTTGCGCAGATTGTATGTAATGGTATTGGATTAGAAGCGAGTGTAGCAAGCATCCTAGTAATAGCAAGCTTTCAGCTAGTTTATTATAAAAAGGCAATGAAAGTAATCAGGACTTAATCCATTTATAATTTTATAAATCACATTAACAAACTGTTTACAGTAGAATTCATATATAAATTCAAAAGATAAACTCTTCACATATTAAGTTTTCGTATGTTTTATTTCGCTCACTCTCATACGTTTTTTTGAATCTATAAAAAATTTCTAGTGTATATGTGGAGTTATATTATCATAACAATATGACCAGATTTAACAAATAATAGATCGTAGCCATACATGCACTCGCTTTTGATTTCAGGGAGGGGTAGATTTGCAAAATTAAGATAGGGTACATTTTTTTTTTCATCGACGATTGCAAAACAGCCTCAAAATAAAGTAAAAAAAAAAAGGTCTTCAGTTTGAGGTAGGCTAATTTTCAAAATCGAAATAGGGGAAAACATACTATTTTCTGTTCAAAACCTGAAAAAAGATACTATTTTTCGGCAAAATCGACAGAGGGTAAGATTTTTTTCAAATCTCAGGGGGGTAACACCCTCCCCCTCACCTCCCCCCATTGTGCATGTATGATCGTAGCTATAGCTACAGCTGTATTTAAATTTATTTTTCGCTTCTTCAGTAAATACACACAGAGGTGCAATATCACAATTATATATAAACTATTTCATGAATATATATTTCGTATTTTATTTCCGTATCGCTTACTCTGTATCAAAACCAAAAAAAAATAAAAAAATATTTACATTATTTTACAAAATTATTATTGCTTTAAAATAATACTCAAATGAAAATAAAAAGAAATGTGAAATATTAATCAAATTGTAATGATATTTGCAATTTTCAGTAATTTTGTTCTATTTATAAATAATACCAATCAAAAATAAATAAGCCTACTTTGATTTTTAACTAACATAAGTAGCAATGTTAGCTCTAAAAATACAAAAAAATTAAATTCATAATCGAGAAACATTAGTAGCTCTATTAATTAGATCGTGGACAAATGATTAGTTACAAAATAATCCACGAGCATATCGCCTGTAACTAGAAACCTCAAATTTCTTGATAGTCTTGCTTATTAGTAATTTGATCATCTGCACAATACGAGGCTTTAACAATAACATAATTTTTTTTTCACAGGGTATAAACGCAAAACTTTTTTCTGTGTAGAAACCGATGCTGAGGAGTCACCAGATATTTAGGTCAAACGTTATTAAAATGTGAAAAAATTAATAATACTTTAAAAATCTTTTCAAATTTAACTAAAAAGTTATATTATTTGTATTTAATTTTTATTTAAATATTCGGAAAAAGCATTTACTTAATAATAATTTATTAAAAGATTATTTCTTTTTAGTATTGCAAAATAATTTTAAAAGTGCTTCAGTGGAATATGTGATTTTTTAATCGAGAAAAAGCTACTAATAATACTTCAGGAAGAGCTTGTAAAAAAATACAATATAAAACACACCATGGTAAATGTAGAATATAATTTAAGTATTTATTATTTTTTTCAGTTCAAAAACAAAACAATATTCTAATATCCCGCGCAACAATTTTCTACACTTCTATTTTCTTTCATTTCTTCATATTTGTAATAATTTGGATCACTAAAAGTGGTAATTACATCATATTCATTTGCAGTACTGCTGGTTGGATTATTGACTGTTCGAGAAATTTTTAGTGGTATAGCATCGTCCACAAATTCATCAACTTTTCTTGCCAAACTACTTATTTGCTTGGTTAGCTTTGGATTTGTGTGCTGCTCAAATTCATCGATTAAAATTGATTTTGGTTCTGCACAAAATTTTGGATTTTGTTCCATTTCTTGGTCATCATCATAATCAGTTTGGCCGTTTTCATCTACGTAAGTGTAAAGATGTTTTGCACAACAAAAGCAACAATGATGAAGGGGAGCACTCGTAAAATCTAATATAAAAATATATCAAATTCAAATTTCATATTTTAAGAATTTATTTTATACGAACGGCGGTGTGAACGGTTATATTGAATCATAATGTCTTCGCTGTGAAAAACTCTAAAAAAGTATTTCGTTGTTAATAAATTGGATATCTGGCGATAAGCACATTGCTTCTCTATAAATGTAGCATTCGAAATATTATAGGTCAAACATAGTACTAGAATAAAAATGGAAACATATATAAGAATTTGTCTAATAAAATTATTAAATATAAAAAACAATTTACCTATTGCTGCAATAAAATAAAAGAAATACATTTTCTCGTTTGAAAAATATTTTAAATACACCGTCAAACTAGTTTTAAACAATTTTCACAGTGGTAAACATTTATATGACTACTCGCAAAACTATCTAAAACGCTCTATATATACTTAATATTAAAAAAAAGAAACATGGAAGAAAAGCGAGAAAGACCGAAATATCTATAATACAATTTTTAGTAAGCGTAATATTAATTAATTTTTCTAAAACAGAAGTAAGTAAACATTAATACAAAAATAGTTTTCTATTATATGATTCATCAATAGACTCAAAAGTTTAAAATAATTTTTCGAATTATATAGGACCATCTCTAGCAATGTTTATGTGATAAAGGACTAGCTACAGTAGGCTACGGTAGTAAATGTGACAGTGGTTAAAGCGATAATGTATTGTATATCTCATAAGATTCTGGAAAACTAAACCTAAGATTTTAATGAACTTTATATATTTAAAGAGGCGCTACTTGTCGACCAATCCAGCGATCGTATCATGTCCGTGATTGTGTTACTTGATAACGATTAGAGCTAAAGCTAAGATCATTGGGATTGACCGATAAAATTTTCAGTTTTTTCTATACCATAACACGGTTAGAACTCTAACTATAACCATTACTGATTTAGTATGGTCACAGCTGTGACATTTTAGTGGTTATTTTCAGTTCACTGCGATGGTTTTTCCTAAAAGTAGGAGGGAATAGTTTCTAAAGAGTACTCGGAATATCACCATAAAAAAGATATCTTTGTTTTGGTTGCCGAGATTTTGCTATAAATGTGATCGCCGGATTATTGGCCCATATAGAGGCATCATGATTTAGACCAAAACTTAAAAATTTGTAATTTAACTATGCCATTAACCATTTGAAATGTAATAAAATCACGCAAATTTTGGCTCTAGACTCATTAAAATTGGTTAAGCCATTTACACACAGTGCTAGAGACAAGTAAATATTTGGGGTCATTTTTGACATTTTTATTTTTTCAACTTTATAATGGTGCAATATTTATGTCGTCGTGAAATGCATTTTCTTCATGCAAGACTTTACAGGAAAACTGCTCGGTCTATATTTTTTCCGGCACCTAAGATCAAAATTTTAAGAAATCGTTAAAATCATATTTTAGTCGTACAGAAAAGTAGAACACACCAAACCCACTGAATAGAATGGCGTCCTACACAAGGTTTTAGGTCAGTTTTTCTTTGGTTTTGGTGAGGTGAGTGTCAGATTTTGGACCCAAAAAATTATCCAATTATCTTGAAAACTTCAACCCTACCAAAACCCAAGACGAAGGTTTCCCAAAACCTTGTGAAGGACAACATTTGTTTTAAATTACCCAAATTTAGTTTGATGTATTCTACTTTTCTGTACGTTTAAAATCTGATTTTTAACGATTTCTTAAACTTTAGACTTTCGATGCCGAAGAAAATGCGTTTTACGACGAGCTGAAACAACACATAAAATTTATAAGAAAATTGTCGGATTAGTTTTCGAGAAATTTATCAAAAATTGAAAAAAAATAAAAAAAAAAGTTTTATCTCTCCGCTATTTAAAAATATATATATATATTATGGATGTTATTTATTCAACATTTCATGCTCTACAAGATAACTTAGATTTACAATCAGTAAAAAATGTTTAAAGTGGCCAAAATAGTAATAACTTGCGGCCATGACAATAATTTGTCTACATAATTTGACGAAAAGTGTCTCCGGAAACTCAGATACGTAAACTTTATCAACCTTATATTATATTTTTCTAAAAATCCATTTAATAAGTCACAATTTGTATATTATAAAAAACTTTTTCGAAAAGCGAATAAAAAGATAGTCATACTAAACTAATCTTTTATACAAAACTAAAAATTCAGAATAGACAAAAAAACGGAAAAATTGTGTTTAATTACAAAAAATTGGACGTTTCTGTTTCTGCTCTGATGTGAATACGTAATGTGAAAATGTGTACTGGAATTTCGTTCCAGAATTTTATTGTATCGTTTGCACATCGAGTATCATATTATAAATTATTACGTTGCTGAACATCCGCCATCCATTATTTATAGTGTTACTATTATTTATTATAAAAAGGCAATTAAAGTAATCACAACTTAATCCATTTATAATTTTTTAAATTACATTAACAATCTATTTCTATGTGGAGTTATATGATCATAATAATATGAGCAGACTTAACACATAATATATCTTAGCTAACTACAGCTGTATTTAAATTTATTTTTGGCATCTTCAGTAAATACACACAGAGGCAGAATATCGCAATAAGCACAAGTATATAAACTATTTTATGAATATATATTTCGTATTTTATTTCCGTATCGCTTACTCTGTTTCAAAGCCAATAAAATATAAATTATTATATAAAATTATTTGCATTATTTTACAAAATTATTATTGCTTTAAAATAATGCTCAAATGAAAAAAAAAAAACGAAATGTAAAATATTAATCAAATTGTAATGAGATTTAAAACTTTTTTCTAAAAAAGAACAATTTATTAATAATATCAATCAAAAATAAATAATTCTACTTAGATTTTTAGCCAACATACGAGTAAATAGGTAGCACAATATACATTTAAATTTGTATAACGAGCCTTAGGAAATTAATTTTAAGCAGCAGAACTACAGGTACTGTACCAGTATTTGATGTATTTGTGATAAGTGGCAGGACCTTGAGAATCTGTATTAATACCATGACCATTATGAGTAGCAGCATTAGATCTATAAGTTTTTCATTATATATAATATATATTAATAAATAAAAATAAAATAAAAATAATATAACTTTATAAAATATTCACATTAACAAAGTGTTATCGGAATTGATTAAAAATCAAAAAAGATTATTTCTTCTTGCTTTTGCAAAATAATTTTAAAAAATTGCAACATTGAAATATGTGAATTTTTAATCGGGTATAAGCCACTAATACTTCAGGAAGAGCTTGTAAAAAAATACAATGAATTTATTTCAATTAGCATGCATGAAAATAATGTATCTACATGTAAGAGTTAAGAAAAAACACCGTAGTGAATGTTGAATAACATTTATTTAATATTTTTTTACCTCAAAAATAATATTCTAATAACTCGAGCAACAACTTTCGGCACTTCTATTTTTTTTCATTTTTTCAAATTTGTAATAATTTGGATCATTAAAAGTGGTAATTACATCATATTGATTTTTATTACTGGTGGTTGGATTATGGACTGTTCGAGAAAATTTTAGTGGGCTAACATTGTCCACAAAACCATCAACTTTTCTTGCAAAATGACTTATATGTTTTGTTAGGCTTGGATTTGTGTGCTGTTCAAATTCATCGATTAAAATTGATTTTGGTTCTGCACAAAATTGTGGATTTCCCACAATTTCTTGGTTATAATCATCATCAGTTCCAGCGTATTCGGCTATGTAAGTGTAAAGATGTCTTGCACAACAAAAGCAACAATGGTAAAGGGGAGCACTCGTAAAATCTAATATAAAAATATTTCAAATTCAAATTTAAGATTTAAAATTAAAATAGTTTATTTTATACAAACCCTCTCTGAAATTATTGTTATGTTCAAACATAGCGTCTACGTTGTCAAAAACTCGAAAAAGGTATTTCTTTTGTATTAAATCGGAAGTCTCACGAAAAGCACATTGCTTCTCTGTAAATAGACCATTCGAAGTATTATAGGTCAAACATAGTACTAGAATAAAAATAGAAACATATTTACAAATTTTTCTAACAAAAATTTTAAGTATAAAAAAATAATTTACCTATTGCTGCAATAAAATAGAAGAAATACATTTTCTCGTTTGAAAATTAATAAATATTATAGTTACCTATAAATACACCGTCTAGTTTTAAACAATTTTCACAGTGGTAAACATTTATATGACTCTACTCGTAAAACTTTCTAAAACGCTCTATATATACTTAATATTAAAAAAAAAGAAACATGGAAGAAAAGCGAAAAAGACCGAAATATTTATAATACAATTTTTAGTAAGCGTAATATTAATTAATTTTTCTAAAACAGAAGTAAGTAAACATTAAAACAAAAACAGTTTTCTAATATATGATTCATCAATAGACTCAAAAGTTTAAATTAATTTTAAATAGGATTGACAAATCATAAATTGATTTCTTGTATTTTCTCCACGAATCATGAATTTTTAAGACTTCACGACTTCACGACTTCATTTTTCGTAAACATGTATATTTTCACAAGAAAAAAATACTGCGTCTTTTGATATAGTGACCATCAAATCCCGGTTACTCAATCCAGAAATCTAGAAAAACAAACTGTTATCGTGACCTCATTTTTGTAAGGAAAAAAATTAAGGTGAGAACGTTCTAAAAGCAAATAAAATTTTATTCGAAAATTTTCCACATGAAAATCTTTTTTTTCAAATCTTCTTTTTTTTTCAATAAAAATGCGATAATGATTTTGGGAAAATTTCATAAGGGGGTCGGGGACCATTGGATGAAAAAAATAAAATTTAATATTTACGTATAACATATAGGGTAAGAGAACAAAAAAAATTCTGATTCTTCAATTCTTAATTCAAATATTTACGTTATATATCAGCAGTGGTAAGTGGGCTTGCAAAACAAAATGTACTACGGTCGGTTGAGACAGTGAAAAACAAGGCAGGTTTTTATTTATATATTTTTTCTCATCGTAAATTTATTTATAATTTCTTAAAATGTAACATGTTTTTCACTGTCTCAACCGACCGTAGTACATTTTATTCCGCAAGAACACTTACCACTACTAATATCAATCCTTGGAAACTAATTGAATAAACGACATTCCACTTTAATACTGGCAATAAATGTTAATTATTTCTGTTTTTGAATAATTATCTAAATTCTAAAAAGAATTGACTTGACTCTTTTTGAGTGAGACTAAAATTCTATTGTATGTAATACATACTATGTACAGACGTTGTAATAAATTAAGAGAATGATAAGCTCTTCGCACTTTAGGTGTTTCTATGTTTTATCCCCTCGCTCTCATGCATTTCATTCTCTTAATTTATTACAACGTCTGTATAATGTATTATGAAAATTTTACATGTAAACCAGCTGCAAATACATTGGCATGCTATTTAATTTCCATAGCTTACATTATAGTACATGTTTTCAAATAGTGCAATGTGTATTTTTGTTTTATGGTTTTAATAAGGTTGAAAGCTCATATTTACAAAACTTAATTGTAATAGCACTATAGTATCCAAAAGTTAATGGATTTGGGTCACATTTTAAATTTATCTAATTTAAGGAACATGAATCAAAATTTTCACTAACAGTTACCAAAATATTTTTTTGGAAACACCCTAATGGCTAATGCCCACGCTATTTATTTAGCCAGGGGGAGATTTTTTTATACAACGTCCTCATAATCACGATTCATGCAACCTTGTAATCATCAAAATCTTCAATGCCTTCATAAAATGCTTAACATCCTTAACCATGCAAATACTAAGTTTTATAACATTTAATTTTATGTGTTTCAATTGATACTCATGTCATATATTTATCTATATTCTGTTAGCTTATAAGGTTGAAGTTAGCACTGAAAGCTCCAGCACTGAAAGCTCATATTTTTAAAATCCAAATTAGAGCGCTAAAAAAATTATCGTAAGTACATATGATTGCCCTCTTCAAATGCCGCATAGTGGCTTTTGGGGTAATTGCCCCTGGCCCCCTTAAAAATTGTAAACCCCAATGTATCCAAATATCTTTATATACAACCTAGAAGTCTAATTTTTTGTGTAGGTACCTATGACCGCCCCCTTCAAATGCCGCATAGTGAATTTTGGGGTAATCGCCCATAGTTATGAATTTATTAATTTAAATTTATATGAATGTCGACCATATTTCGATTTCATGATTTTTTATCATTCCTTTACGTATATCCAACTTAGAGGTCTGAAATATTTATTGTAGGTAGCTATGACCGTTCCCTTTAAACGCCGCATAGTGGCCGTTTGCGGTAAATGCCAATGGGCGTAAGTATGAATTTATTAATTTAAATATATATGAATATCGACCAAATTTCAATTTCATATTTTTTGTTCTATCCCTTATATCCAAGTTAAAGATCTAAGTTATTTATTATAGGTACGTATAATCGCCTTCTGCAAATGCCGCATAGTGACATTTGGGGTAATTGCCAATGGTCGTAGTTATGAACTTATTAATTTAAGTATATACAAAATTTAATTTCATAGTTATATATTTAAACAAATAAATTCACAGTTACGTCCATGGGCGACTATGCGGCATTTGAAGGGGGCGGTCATAGGTACCTACGATAAATAGTTTGGACCTTTAGCTTGGATATAAGGGATAGCACCAAAATTATGAAGTTAAAATTTGGTCGATATTCATATAAATTTAATTTAATAAATTCATAACTACGCCCATGGGCAATTACCCTAAAATCCACTATGCGGCATACATTCAAATGCATTCAATGTAAATGTATAGACTATGTAAGACGTCAACATTTTCCGTATTGTGTATATGCGAGTATTTATTTCGTTGTGTTGTCTGAAACTACTCGTCACTAGAAGGCTCTGATATATCATTCCCATCAACCCCTAATTTTTGTATGGAGAAAAATCGACATTCGAAATTTCAAGAGCCTTGGTACTCAAAATGTTGCATTTTTTAAAAAAAAAAAAATGCTTAGTTTAGCTCTCAACTGCTCTGCGGGTCGGTCAAAAGACATTCAATTTCAAAAATATTTTGGAAAGTTTCTTTTTTCGCAAAATGCAACGTTTTGAGTACACAGGCTCTTGAAATCTCGAATGTCGATTTTTCTCCATACAAAAATTAGGGGTTGATGGGAATGATATATCAGAGCCTTCTAGTGACGAGTAGTT
>JAABKK020035556.1:0-14388 GCA_011634745.2 Catotricha subobsoleta
TCAGACAAAAGAATATAAAAAAATAAAATAAGAAAATAGTCTCATTAAGTTAAATTTCCAACCGAAAGACTTACGATTCATTTAGCAGTAAACTTTTGATATTTTCTTTTATGAAATCGAGACTATTTCAAAATATTTGCATGTTCATCTATGTACCCATATTATCCGTAATCTTTTATTGCCGACTGAACTGAATTACAAATATCATTGAATTAATATAATGAATATATGAATTAATGATTATTTGCATAGTACATCGTCGATGTCGATGTTACACACTTTATTAAATAGAAATAATTTATTGGCGAAAGGTTGTGACACAGTAATTATGACATGCACCAGCATAGATGCAAATTCCTTTACATTTGCATATGTCTTTATGTTTTTGTTTACTAATCCATATAATATCCGACCACTGAATCCCACAGAAATAAACAAGAAACCGAAAAAAAAAGAAAAACGAAACCAATACTTTATTTTTTCAATTTTATTTTTAAATTTCTCAAAAATGAAATTATATCAAAAATATTCATTTTAAATTTCCGCCAATAATAATAACGTAAAACATATAAAGCGAATTCGAAGGCATATTAAACATTTTTACAAAGCCCTTTGAGAAAATTATTTATTATTTATTATCCGAAAAAAATAATAAATTAAAATGCAAATAATTCAAAGAATTTGCTCACTTTGACAATAACTTTACCTTAAACAAAATGATGTATTTTTATTTATCTTCGTAAAAACTCCCATTCCATTGTTGTTGTTTTTTTTCTTTGATGATTCAATAAAAACAAATAAAATGAAAATAAAATATTTATTCATTAGTTTATAATGTATGATGTAAGATGGTTTTTCCATTAGGTAAGTATGCTAAATATATTTGTATCGATATCCTTATACGTTATAGTTACTCAACTAGAATATTTAATATGTATTAGCACTTTTTAAACTTCATTTTGAATCTGTAGAAATTAGATTTAGAATATTTATTTATTCGTTAATACTTTACGGGTAAGTACTTATTATTTACATTAATTCTTTCTTTCATTTTTGAACTAACAGTCTATCATTAATAGTCAACTGGACCTGGTATTTCTAACGACCTCCATAAAGATCAAAAAAAAATATTTTCTCTTGGAGAAAAGTTAAAAAAGATGTATTTTTTTAAAGAAAAAACTTCAACCGGTAGATTAACTTATTGTGCTAAAAAGCCTTTCGGTAAATCTACCATGGGCTGCCGGATGTACAAGCCGTACTTGATCACCTTTTTATTTGTATTAACAGATCCGTTTATAAAAATAAATGACTTACAAAATACATTTAAACGCAGGTCAATATTGTCAAAGTAATTAATGTTTGGTTTGTAAATTCAATTACATCTCAATTGGTGGCATATGTTATACAATTTTAATTCATGTAGATAATTATACAGTTGAAATTAGAAAAAAAAAATTAAAAAGATTATTATTCAAATATCGAGCATATGGCAGAAATAAAAAGTACCAAACCCACTTTTGATTGGTTTTATATCTACTGACTTTAGATTTGTATATAATAAAATGCATTTAAAATACACACGATAAAAATAAATTTGTTTCAATATTTAAATTTAACCCTCTGCCCGATCTATTTCGTATATATTGTCATCAGAACCCAATGTAAATAGATATCGTGTAGGTATCTAATACAGCAGTATTCGGCATGACACAGAAGCCAAATGTATAAACCCTAATTTGTTTTATGTTTATAATTGTTTGCACCGCACTTAAAACAATACATAATTTATGCGTTGTCTTTATGTACTTACATAAAATACATTATATTTATTTAAAATTATGTCGAGTAAAATGTTCAACATAATGTTTGTACCCTCAAGCCATATTGTATGCGCTAGCATTTCAGAATTGGTGCGTGCGGACATTGTTGATTGTGAAATCTTTAGGGCAATTTGATTTTCATAAAAATTGTGTAAACTTACTATTTTAACTTATATAAGAGTGTTTTAAATATATTTGGTGCACAGGCTATCGGCCTGTTTGTGTTTCAAATGTTAACAATTCATTTTGGAAATATGGAAAACTCTAAATATATTGTACTTACTTCATAACGAAATATGTTTTGAAATTTTCTTAAAAATTTGATCTAATGTTATTTATTAATAATCTTAAAATCTCAACATAAAATAAGTTACATTGTGTGAAATAGCAAAGATGACTTGTATTGAAAATAAAAATATGGTTTTACTCAATACAAAGAAATCTGCTGTTTCCCATTGGAAACAATAGAAAGATAAATCTATTGAAGCTGCAACATTGTATGATCTACTTTAGTATTAACACCGTTAAAATAGCATTGCTTTTATGATGTTTGGTATATACGAATAACGATTTTATAACAGTTCCATGAAACACATAAATCGTGTATAAAAATGTATTACATCAACTGGGATTTTGATCCATGTTTTATCGTTAATAAAAGGATTTTCAATCTCTGCGGAGATTGAATATGAAATTATAAGCAGAAATGTCTTTAAAAAATTCATTAACTTTTTACTTTTATGTAGTGTGGTGCACTCAACGAAGATAAAAAGTTATTATATTTTCCAAAATATGCAACATCGAATGGTATATGCTAATCTTACTTAATTTATTTATATAGCTCACCATAAAAAAATGTGGATTAAAGTCCTCTTGATAAATAACAACTAATTCAAATTCATTATATTGTATTTGGGAGGAAGTACGCTGAATACATTAATAATGATTGAAAAATAAATGATTGAATGAAGTTCATTTGTACAAATTACTTGTAATATGTTCTAGTTATATCTTTTGTCTTTTCTAAAAAAAATTAAATAATTTTGATTAAAAGAAATGCATATAATTCATACAAGTTTCCCTGGCTATCGATTCAATTATAATCTTTGGATATATATATTAGATCTATGTGTCGATAATAATAATGATTCAATATTTATTGTGCATTTTTTGAAAAAATTTATAATCAATAGAAAGAAAATTAAAAACAGAAATATTAACCGCATAAAATAATTACCAAAGATTTAACACTTTTACACTTCTATCAATACCGGTAAAAATATATCTCAGGATATGTACTCTGTACATTGTACATAAACTAAACATATACCTATAATGAATAATAATATGAAAGTTCAGATTTTATTTGCAATCGACAATAACTATATTCAAAGTAATAATACATTTATAAATAAATTTGTGAGGACATTAATGTGACACGTGCAGTTACCCACACGTGACTACATTAATTGACATAAATAAGTTGTGGACAGATCTAGTTCTACCGTTACATTTACTTTTCTCTTATGATTTTTTTTTTCGGTTTGCTTGTAAGTAGTTACCTACATACTTATAAAATATACATAGCATTTAGGCATACCGTATACGGCTCGCATATCTCAAAGGTGACTATAAAAATATTATTATAGGATTGTAAACAGTGATAAATATGCTATTGAACCAAAACATAAAATCGATGTATGACTTACAAGCAGTGATTTTCATTTAACCAGTATACTTAGGAACGGGATAAATGATCTTCAATTCCTTTGTCATGGTGACATTATAGATTAATAATCATCTCTAGTCGGGGTTTTAGCAAACTAATAAACGGCAACTGTTTATATATTATATTCAGCATATCAAATAAAATATCTTATAACATATTATAATGACAACATGTAGCACTTGACACAGTGCAAGTAATAATGTATGATTTATTTGTAAATATGTGTTGCTTTAGTGGTGATAAATTGAAATTTATATTAAAACAGGCGATGGTCAAGCGCATTTTCAAATCAGAAGACTGAATAGAAATGATTAAATTGTTGTTTTTTTTTTTGCTGGAATCGTTTGCCGTTAAATTAAGACTTGTCAATCAAATATATTGAGTGTATGGTGTGATTTTAATCCATAAATGCGGTGGGTTAAAAGGGTTGAAGATAGAATAACTTTTTGTATTGAATGATTTTTTTTTTACTGAAATTTGTTTATATTACATACTTATTTGATCCGTAATTTTAAGAAGAATCCCAAGTTCTTTTATTGTGGTGTCAATAATGTCATTATATTATATATTATATATTATATCTCATTAAAATATTGCTTTATCGGTTTTTTAATTGTCCAATAGAAAGTTTTTTAAGGGGATGACACTGAAAATATTTGAAATTTGTTTTTACTCTGAACAAAACCAAAGGTTTTATCCAATAAAAAAAAATCTATTCACAGTCTGTTTTCTTAATTCTACAACTCGACGATGCTATACATTTTATATATTGTACCATAGAATATAAATCAATGGTCAATATGTATGTTATACATAAATATATGATCACACGTTCACACATTTATTCATTACTATTATTTTTATTAATTTATCATTCACTCCAAATCTTGTTTCCGAAAATAGTTAAAGATTGAAAACAAAGTTAAACCAAATCAAATTCTAATGTAAAAATAAATGCATATTCGAAAAATAAATACCACGATAAACAAATATATATGATTTCAATTTAAACATTAGTTAAACACAGCAAATTACAAAACTTTCGTGCTCACAATCTATAGTAATTATTCAATCAAATAAAATCGAATTTATATACAAAAAGTGTTATTAAATCACAACATTTCAACCAGCATTTAGTTAAGCTTTGTATGCTTTTGCTTTAAAATTCTAGATAATACGTTATTTATCTACATTTTTCTATTCATTCTCTAAAATATTTGAATTTCAATGAATGTTGTTCTACTAAATGTAAAAAGTATTGCAACAACTGGCATATCAGACAGTATTTAACTTGATTCCACTAATAAACAATTGCATTTCGTGCTAAAAAATGATAGGTAATAAAATTTAATTCAGTAGAAACATAGATTAGTTTAGTTTGCATGTATTACTCATTCTAAAACCCATTTTGTTTTGTTACGAGGCAAAAGAAACTTCCACAAAAACCATCGCTATAGTTGTAACGTAAGTTATAATGAAAATAAGCTGAATTGATGGTTCATAATCGCGTTATATTTTTTTCTCCACTTTTTAATTCTCGTAATATTATTTAATGTGCGATGACGTTGAAAAAACCTTAGTTACAAAGGATTTTCTTGGCGTAGGTCACGTCTATGTACGGCGCACAGAGTAAATGTTATCCATCACATTCATTATAAATAATTATTTCGATATTTATTTGTTGCTCAAAATATATTATTTTACAAGAAGCAGACAACCAACTAAATAAATATAATTTGTGAGTAAACAGCTGATTAGAATTACACACAAATAAATAATTGTTTTCTAGGGAAATTACATTATTAAATATTTAATGATATCTGGTTGGCAATAAAATAGTAATATGTAATGGCAATGACATTCGACAATAAGAAATTATATACATATAGGTATTTAATTCATCGATGTCGAGGTCATTGTATTGATTTTGTGACAATAGTTTTATGTCGTTTATTTTTGTATTTCTATATTTCGATGGTACAATTATTTTTATATTTCAAATAAAAAACTTTTTTTTACATTTGTTCTACAAAGGAAAGGCAAAGAAAATTACGTGTTAAAGGTGATTTAGGATATAGCGTTCGCGACATTTACCTATTAATTTATGTGAAATCAAAGAAATTTTTACTTAATTTGGGAAAATCATATATTTTATTCATGACTGTCTGACACAATTTTTGATTTCGTAGAATTACGACAGGCCGGAATATTATAGTAAAAATCGTTATAAGCCACATTGTCATTTTAATAATTTAGTATGACGAATATCGTTAGTTGGAAATTATTTTTAATTTAGTTTTCTTGTTCTATTTATTGTTCATGTATTACCTACTAATCTTGAGAACATTTACTTTTTAAATTGACTTTATTCATCAGAATATAAAAAAAGTAGCAGCGGCATTCTTCATAAAAGATATCATAAAATCCAAACTAACACACCTATAGACCACTATCGTAATACCAGAAATATATTACTTATGGAATAACTTGCATACATTTTCCATATTTTAAGCTTTTGCATGTTTTAAGGAAATCCGTTAAATCCACAATTGTACATAGACCGTCAACTGTACAACACATTTTTCATATACAAATGGAGAATATATTCATAAAAAAATAGGAAAATAACGAGTAATTCTATGACGGTTACCTCATTAATTATACATACCATTTACTTTAAAATACACCTAATTCCTCTATTATATTATTTATTATTATTTTTATTATTGCTGTCGGTGATATTATAATTATTAAAAATGTCCAGACTCAAATTGTACTTATTGTACATCGGTCTGCACCTCTTTTAAGGATATTGACCCAGACTTTTAATAAACACACACTACACCTATGCTAAATGTTATTATCTTTCCATTTTCGTTTTTATAATAAAATATGTAAATACGTTTATTCCTTATTAATTTCTGAGTGGAAAATCGTATAAATGATCAAATATATTTATTATTTAATAGTAAACATGTCGCAAAGACAATTTTTAAAATACAAAATATTGTAAATAGACGCAGTGATATATTTATTTAATTTATTATAATTTTTTTTTGGATGATATAATATATAGAAAGAAAAAAAATGCATTCAAGGATTGAAAACAGAGAAATTTAATAAGTACAGTAGCAAGTATGTCTCAGAATGATAGGCCTCACCGTTTTTAAATCTTTATACTCTTTTGAATTATTGAATAAACCAATGTTCAAACAAAGGAATAAACATTTCTTATTCCTTTCACATTAATTTATACTTAATTAATTTCGTAAGTGTCAGTAATTTATAATGAGCATCTTTAGCATTTATGTTTATTAAAAGTGGCGAATGAAAAAGTGTTGAGTTATTATACACGTTACGTATATAATATATACGCTGTACCCGGTGACGGTAACAGTAACTATTTTGTGTTAAGTGTATTAATTGAATGTAATTACTAATTAATTGTTATAAAAATAACTAAATGATAAATTTATATGTTATAAAAATGAATAGAATCTACTACAGAATGTAGTATGTTTTGTCTGGTATTCTTTAATATGCGTATGCAAAAATGATGTAGAAATAAAAAAAAAAGAATATTTTTTTTTTGCCAAAATCTTATGAATCGCTTTCGCAACGTTCTTTTTAAAACATGACTACTTCGTCGACGATTGAATTGGTATCGCTTCCCGGCTGTATAGCTTAGATCGATGTGTAGTATCTGTTCTTATCAGCTTAACATCAAAATGACATAGCGCACAGTTCACTGTGCCTTTGTTACGGGTTGGCCTCGCATTGCAGTATAGCGAGAATTTCGGCCCAATAATTATATACAAACAAAAATTCTGTTTACACTCAATTTGTGTATTGATGATTATTTTTCATCCACACAATGAAATTGTATTCATTTAATTCTTACTAAGTATTGTTGTTTTCATTATCATTTTTTAAATATTTATTCATATAAATACTATGCTCATATACTACTTAATTATGATTGTTTAATAAATGAATCAAAGAAAAATTGGGTAAGTACTTATAGTTAGTTACTTCAGTCTCAATTGTTTTTAAATTATTTGTTGAAATTTATAGAAATTTTTCTATTTCACATTAACTTCTCTTGCAAGTAACTATTTTGTATTCAAAAATACGTGTATCTAGGCTATCGTAATGCTTTATCATTCAACAAAACGATAAGATAAATTTTTAGCTAAATTATAAAAAGGGCTATTCAGTATTCGGCTACCAATATCACTGAGTAAATATCCAACAATATCTGTATCGTACACTCGCATTCCGTTTATAAATAAATATTAGCAGAGAAATAAAACAAAAATCTTCAAAGGGATTTATGGTATGTTTTTATTATCGAAATTTGATAGCAAAATAAACATAGAAAATAAAAAACTACGAATTGATTCTATTTGATTTGGATTATATTTGTGTGCGTTATTTTTATATGTTTGTTATTTTGTGCACTGACAAATCTATTATGGTCTTCCCACAGGTACATAGAAAATATAGAAATCTGAGTTGTTTTGATTTTGTTGCGATTGCTAATGCCAATTTATTCTCTTAATGGATTTCGATAGGTTTAGTATTTCATATTAAATCCAATTCTGAAATCTGTTGATTGAAAGTAAGTAATTACATTTGTTTTGTTTTAAAGATTTATTATGATTTGTATTTGTATTTGTAGGCATTGACGTTAACAAAAATATAATTTTATTGGAAGGGAAACAAATCATATTCGAAATGTTTTAACCAAAGCGATTTTTATTTTTTGCAATGCTGATTGAAAGTGAAAAAATGAGCAATGACTGATTTTGATTTAAAATTAAATTATAAATGCTTTTAGGCCCAATACCTATATATTCAGATGTAAGTAAAAAATTTAAGGTAAATTTCATATTGAACTAACTAATTTAAATTGTATGCGTTTCTATAAATTTTTTCTTTTGGATTAAAAGTAACGAACAGCTTATTCGTACTAACCATTATAAGTAAAAATCTTATTTTCAAAAGACTTTTCATAATACAAAACAAACAGAATTCCATTTTGGGCCATAAAATGTAGATTAATGACAATAATTATTATGATTCTTTTGTTTACTTTTCATATATATCGCAAATTTCCACTCGTACACATCAATTTAATGTGAAAATAAGACAATAATGGTTATTGCACAGAGTGTGTATTTCATAAAATTATTTTATTTCAGAATCTACCTCAAGATTACATAAATTTGCTATTTGATTGAGGGCGACTGTGAATAAGTAAGAAGGCAATTTATTTTTATGATCAACTTTAATGCATTTGACCAGGAAATATTAGAAAGATAAAGTGTCATGTGAATGGCCATCATTGAGATAAATCTCTTTGTGAATTAAATGTATATGTTATGCATAGTCAACATACTGATCACACATTTGAAATGTGAATTAATACCTGCTTTCATGAAAATGTTTCCAGTTAATGTATTATCTATATTGCCCCTGGGCCATCATCTAGTAAGTTATTTTTGTGATTGCAATGAATAAACAATGATAATAATCATTGGGGCTGAAATTTATTATGACAAAGTCAAAGCATCTGCGGCAGCGATAAAGTTAAAATTATTTTACACATGCCAAATTATTTACCACATATTTTTTGGCTTAAATTTGTTTATTAATGTATGTAAGAATAAAAATAATCCATTATCAATGTCAGAAACTGATTCTTGAAATTTCATAGTAATAAAAAGAAAACCATCAATTGAAAATGTAATTTGATATTATTTATTAATAATACTTAAAATTGGATTGTAAGAAACTCAATGTGTGTGAATGTGTGGTCCTTAAATAAATTATTAATTAAATAAATATTTAGATTCCTTTATCCTTGAATATTATAATTCGTTTTCCGTATCATCTCTTTAAAAGCAAAATGTATGTTGATGTTTAACCACATCTAATCTCATCGCGGGGTGCGAAATAAACTGTTTTTTCTTTTTTCTTTATTATATTATGCGTTTGGTGGTGTAATATTATTTGTCACTTCTCCAAATTCTATTCGTTAAGAAAAATGTGAAAAAAATATTTGATCCATTATATTGAATTAAGGGCATTTGTTACGAAACACTAAACAGAGAAATTTCGTAATTTAATCAAAATAAATCCACATCCCAAAATACATAATAAATAATGTAAAGTAAGCGTCGAGTAGGTTGTACTACAATGCATTGTGTAATATGAACTGTGAATGCTAAGGTATCAGACATATTATAACAATATATAATGACACACAAATGAAAAGAAAAGAATGGAAACAAAATATAGAGGGTGAGTTTATTTCCGTAAGGTAAATCAATAGTCTTTTACCATCACCACCGCTACCACCAAAGCAGATAAAGAAAAATCAAAATTTGATTATATGTTTAGTGGACCATGAAACGAAAGTGCATAAAAAGAAAGTATAATAAGTGATAGAAATATTTTAAATGTGGAACGACTCATAGAGAATTTAAGCAGATTAGATCTACAGAGATATCGAGTTAGAATTCAATCATCGTTTAAGTATATAAAATAGAATACGTATTTAATTGCATTTGTCATTTTGTTAAAAGTTGAAAACACACGCAAATTATAAGGGTCATTTGTAGATATTCAATCTGTTTTGTATCAATGAATTATAATTGAATTCTGTTTATATGGCTCACTCTTAAATGATATCTTGCCAAAGGTTTACTAAAAAGATACAAAAAAATTACAATCGAATTTAGCGGAATTTCTGCATAGTATGAATTCAATTAAGTTCGTTTCTTTTAATTTTATAAGTTAACATAATTTCAGAAATAATGTAATGTCATTTAAATATAAAAACTTTTTCTTTACGATGTCAGTTTATCGTATTTTATTTCATAGAAAATGGTTTCAGTGCTTCTGGTTTTTATCTTTTATTTTATTATTTATGCAAACATTTCTGACGATGAAAAAGAATTTCGATTTACAAAAAGAATTCAGAAGAAGTTGATTCTAAAAGCTTATTAAATATTTGCTCAAGCGAAGGTATCACCATGCAAAAAAAAAAAGACTGAATATAAAATGCATAAGGAAAAGGGATATCAATTTAAAATCGTCTTGACTTTGTTACACATATTTATTTATCCATCTATTTATTGTGTGTATCTTTTGAGATTATTATGTGGTATGGATTTAGTAGGTTTAATGTACAAAAAAAAAAGCTGTTTGTTCGATGTTTTTAGTAGGTATATAACATAGCAACGTCCGTGTATCATATCCGTTTTAGGAGTATAAAAATTATTTTAATGACTATTATAATATATTTATAATAAAATAATATATTTTGACGATGAACTGAGCGTATGTTGTCATGAGTAACGTACATATGAGCTGCCATCATTTTGCTAAATAAACATTATCAAATATTTTGACTATATGTACAAGTACATCCTATTTACAATTTACGTTTTTATTTTTATATGCTTTGTATGAATTCATTTAAATTGAATGTTGATCGTGATGAACAGTGAAACGAGCAGCAGTGTACCTATTCTAAAGTTCATTGTTGCTTATATGCTATATTTGACTGATATCGCCTGGAGTCAAACAAAAAAATATCTTTAATTCCATATTGAAGGTATAAAACGTATATTTGATTACAAGATAATGAATTGTTTTTGTTGAATTCAGAAGTAAAAATATGCACCTGCAAAGTTTTAGAATGTTTTCAGGAACCTTTTTTTATAATGACATTCATACTACTTTATAATGGTATTCATAGTACCGCAAACTCTGATTCGGTAATATTATCAAGCAATCACATGCCATTTATTTGCATTTCATCTCATTTCATCTCATCTCATCTCATTACCCTGATTGATATGAATTCTAATTATAATAAAATGTAAGGACGAAGTATTAGAAACATCCATCGAAATAAATGCCTTGATAAAAATGTCTTTTTTCATGAGATAGATGAATTACCTTTTCGTTGTTATGAATATCTCTGAATGTCGACCCCAACACTCTTCAAGCAAGTAAAAAATTCAAATTCATCAATAACAAATTTATTCAAATTAATGCAACAGCATCGAAGATATCCGCAGACATAGCGCAATAAATATATTGTGAAGGATGAGAACTTATTTGTTTTGTGTTCAGCGGAATGATAATATCTTCATACCTCCAGATTTCATACAAGATTTCGATAATGAAAATTCTTTCATGGAAATCAACCTGGGGAGAAGCGTACATTCAAAAATAATTTAACATCACAAGTCATTAATTCAATTGCATAATTTTTCGATTTGTTTTATTTTAAATTATTCTATCTTCATGCATCAATACTTATCATAGTAATAGCAATACAATAACATAATTATTGTATTTAAAACCATAATGAAATGGAATTTTAGAATGGTTTTTTGTTACAAAATTTAATCTTGCAACAAAAACATTAAATTTATTTAAAAGTAAATATTTAATTCAAATTAAATTAGAATGCATGGCATATCCGCAATATTAGAAAATTAATTGATTGTATTTAATTGAAACATTTGTCCAAAATCAAAATCCGATTAGTTAATAATTTTACACACACAAACAATATTTAATATTTAATAAATAGCAAGCGGTGTTTGACATCGGTGATAAAAATTACATATAAATACCAAAACCTATGATCAAAAGCATAATTGTTTTAATAATTCAAACCAAAAACATAGATGAAATGATGAAATTTGATTTTGCAATTTCATATTCATAATATTCACTTCAATCATCATTTTCAATAAATTGAATAACATTAAATTTATTAGATAATCAGGGTAAGAATATCTTGTCTACGCAGACAATCTATACCATAAACAAAACTCAAAGTTTTGATTTTATATTGGCTATTGAGAATAGTTAATTTTAATGTATTTAAAAATATGTGTATTGGCTATGTTGAAATGAAGCATAATTCTTTTTTTTGTAATTTTCACCAAAATATAAATTAAGTTTACCGAAATTTTCTGCACTAGTGAATTTTCATTGATTTAGCCAATATTGACCGCAACGAAAACCTTCTCTTTGCTTATACAACGAATAGTAAATAATCGAATAAATAAAATCTATCTCTTTAAATATGTATATATAAATAAAATGTACATGATTAGAAAATATATTATAAAAATACTATTACCAACACTATATACAAAGTACACTGTTAATATTTATAAAATATAATCAATAGGAACTATGTAGTATTAATGGAGAGCGTACCTACAATCCACAAAATGAAAAGCTAAATTAAAAATTAAATAAGAAAAACGAAATTTCTAGTTTATTTTTTGAAATTTAAATTTAAAATAAAATCCAAATTCAGGCATCCTTCAAATCCTTAATTTTCTCTTAATCATAACATCTTCTTAGTGATCAACATTATGCGTCATTATCTGTTGACATTTTTCAAACCACCTTGTCCACCTTTACTTATTACAATTATCATTTACAAAATTATAAAAATCACTGAGAGGAATATTTTGACCAAGTAGGTTGGATTGGATTAATGGGGTGGATGAAATCCATGCATTCAGGCCATCGAGCGGGCCCATTACGCATACCCCCATGGTAAGTAATGGCTAGCACACAGGTTCGCTGTCGTATCGCGTCTTCTACAAAATCCCATTATCTCTCCACCCCACCCCTGCCCACTCCAACGGCCCCAGCCGGAACGTCCGTACTAGTTCTAGTTGCTAGTTATCGATATCGTTTCCCTAAGCCGTCCCGTACTAGTTCTTGTTGCTAGTTATCAGTAACGTCTTACTGGAACTGCTGGAGCAGACGATAATGTAGGTAATTTTTGTAGTAAATCTGATCAAAATTTAAATTTTCGATGGCTAGAAACAGGCACGCCGCACAACGTACGTAATGTCAAACTAAATAGAAATCAGGGTTATATTAAAATTTGCAGCATGGTGCTTTCGAGATAAGTAGTTATAACTAATTTAATAATAAGTCTTTTAAAAAAATATTTTAAGAAAATGCACTCATCATTCAACGAAAATTTTACATTTTAAAATTAACAGCGTAAATTTTGGTAAACCAAAATCTATCATCTTAAAATAATGATGTGTGTAGATTTGTTATTGATCTATTCAATAATGTACCACCAAGAAGGGTAATATGGAATACAGTTTGAGATAGCGACAAGAAATATGAAAAAAGAATTAATATACACAAAAGGCCACCAATAACATCGAATATGGCTTAGAGGGTGCAAATAATAAGGATAAGAATGATGTGATTATGTTACATAAATATCTTGGTTGATAAGACACCCTTTTTAAATCTAATGATAGTTATATTTATTTATTACTTACTATATGTACGAAGATTTGAAATAGCACGTACGTGTTAAGTACCTATAATCTGCATCCGTTACACACACAAAAAAAAAGAATGAAATTTTGCTCTGCTTAAGGAAAACATTTCGATATACCCCTGCAACTGATGTCCTTTTATTTAATCCAATTGTGAATTTAAATCCTTTTGACAGATTGTTCTTGTTATATTTTTCTCATGTTTCAACGCAAGATAGCGTTAAAAAAAAAACGATAATTTGACTATAGAATTGTTGGTAATAATCAATAGCAGATGAAAAAATGACAGGGTGTCAGACAATTCTGAACATTCAAGTGAAATGCAATCCTTAAAAATATAGAAACATGTTGTCAGTTCAAACTATATTTTATAACCCATTCAAAAAATAAATTATTTATGTGATATTAATATTCAAACCAGCGCAGAAAGTTATTTGTTTAGTTCTACCGTTCATGATATTAATTAGTGTTGCCCCGATGCATCGGC
>JAABKK020035567.1:0-14387 GCA_011634745.2 Catotricha subobsoleta
AATATTCCGAGATATTTGCAATTGAAACTTTTAATTTGACTGTCAAATGGAGACCATTCTGAAATATTTACATGCAAGGTCTCTACTTGACGCTAAAGTAAAACATGAGCTGCGCAATGTCATACCTAATAGTTGTTATACCATGAGTACAAACAACTAAACTTTATTTCAATCGTATCTTGTTCGGTAACTAACACATCGTTAATTTTTACATAAATCATTCGAATTCATCAAAAATTATTACGAATGGTTTGACGAATTCGAACGATTTCGTTCGAGTTAGCAGAACTTTAATGAGTAAAGAGGACACGAAAAATTTAAAATAAATTTGATTGCACTACATCGTGCATGCGAAATAATACGAACATTGTCGTATATGATTTAGCTACAGTTAAACAATAAGAAATTCTTAATAGGACTGCATAATAAATTTCATTATTTTTCTAATTGAATCAAAACGTTCAATAAAATACTCATTTAACACATAAATGAAGTGCGAAAAAACCAAAATCATATTTTGGGAATACTTGAACAACATATACAGTTTCTTGTTCTATGAGTTTAAATTGGAATCTATGACTATATACACTTATACAGACCTGGAATATATCGACATCAATAATTACCAACATCTATCTACCAATATCCAAGGCAAAGCCGTAGTAACCCAGGTTCGAATCCTGGTCACGGCAATGTTGACATTGGTCAAGGAGAAATATATTTTTTTTTTAAATTGTGGAAAAAAGTTGAAAAAATTGAAAAAAAAACGTTTTTTTTTAACCTGTTTTTGACCATAGCGACCAAACCACTTATGCGATTCACGAGTATGATACCTTCAAATTTTCCCTATAGTCTCCTCTACACCTCTATATAGATTTAGAATCGATCCAAAATCAAATATGTTTTTTAATGTCCGCATATGTGATGTATTGTTCCATAACTGTGCATTGTCCCACATTTTCCGATTTTTCTCGAAAACTAGACCTGATCTAGAAAAACCAAAAATATTTTCGGAATCAGCACAAAATTTTAATTTCGAAAAAGTGGTGCTGGTACTTCAAGGAACAACTTTGTCAAATTTTGTAAACTATAGTGTTAGTTTCCATAATTATTCAGACATTTTCTTAAATTCATTAAATATTATTGAAGTATAATACTCCATATAATATTTAAAAGGCCGCTAGCCTGACCTTTATTAATCGTACATAATTTATATGCAAATATTATAAAAAAACATCGTTTATTTTCAGCAACTCATGTGCTCAAAGATATACAATGGTCCGAAAACTTAGATAGAACATTTCTAAATAATTATGAGAGCGATCCAACGCTGTCATGGCAGTTTTTTGGAAGTTCAACAGGATTTATGAGACAGTTTCCAGGTAATGGTCGTAGTTATTTAATGAATAATTCCATATAAATTTAAACTAAAGTAACCTTTTCATATATACAATAATTGATAAAAAATTAGCTTCAAAATGGGAAGAAGATCCAGTTGATTTGTTCGATTGTCGACTGCGATCATGGTATATAGAAGCGGCCGCTAGTCCAAAAGATATGGTCATACTAGTTGATATATCTGGTTCTATGCAGGGTCAAAGAAAAGACATAGCCAAACACGTAGCTTCAACAATCTTGGAAACGCTAACAACAAATGATTTCATCAATATTTATAAATTTTCTGAGCACATTGAAGCTATTGTACCATGCTTCAATGAATCACTAGTACAAGCGACTTTAGCAAATATTCGTGCATTAAAAATGGGCATGGAAAATATTAAAACTGAAAAAATTGCAAATTATTCGGCTGCCTTAACAAAAGCATTTGATATTCTTGAATCGTATCGATCTAGTGAAAGTGGAGCGGGATGTAATCAAGCGATAATGTTAATATCTGATGGAGTTCCTTATGATTTTAAAGATATTTTTGAAATGTATAATTGGCAAAATAACACATATAAGCCAGTACGTGTTTTTACATATTTAATTGGGCGCGAGGTGCCAGATTTTAAATTAATTAAAGATATGGCATGCGGAAATCAAGGATTTTATGTACATTTAAGTGTATTACCAGAAGTTAGAGAGCAAGTTTTAAATTATATACCAGTTATGGCTAGACCACTTGTACTGGGACGAAACGATCATCCTGTCATATGGACACAGGTCTATGCTGATGTTATTGTAAGTTTCCTATGCTAAACAATTTTAAAGATTTTCCGATTGCTAATTCCATTATTCTATGTACAAATTTAAGGATCCAAAAATGACAGATTGGAAATGGGAGACAAAAGAATGTGCCGAACAAAAGGAAATATTTATGATGTACTTGCGAGAACGGCGAATTCCTGGTGGTGGTAATTTCACATTATTCGAAGAACGTTTTAAATTAATTCACGAAAAGGTTCGTTGGAATGTTTTAAATATCTCAAATATTAATATTAAAGTGAAATAGAAGCAATTAAATATTAATGATAATTATACGTTATTTTTTTTTATATATGAAGAGTAAGGAGCAATATTACGGAGCCGGAGATTATAATCTTCTTACCACTATTTCAATGCCGGTACTTTTCTGAATTATTAATTATTATTTTATTTATCTCTTTAATATTTATTTGGTGTTTCTTTCAGGTATATGATAAACGTGAAAATGCTGTAAGTATTAAAAATAAAAAAATTAATGATTCTTTATTGTTCGAAATTTAATCGATTGAATATTTTAATTATCTTAATTATTATTATTATTCTTATTGTTTTTTTTTTCAATACAAAACGAAAAATAAAACCTTTTCATAATTTCTAATTATTTAAATAATAAAACCAAATATAAAATTCAGAATATCACCGAAGATGTACTAATAAACGAGGCTTATTGGGTGACAATTACACGTGAGGTATTTCTTGGACGGATATTGTAATCCAGTAGGCTAGGATGTTACAAATTGATGCGTTAATACTTACAACGCTCTAGAGTTCTAGATTTAACAAATTTATTTTTATTTTTTATATTTTTATTTGTAATAAAAATATTACGTCAGTATTTAGGTAAACTGAAGTAATTAAAATTTAGTATCTTAATACTTAGAAATTCGAAAAAGGTATTTTTATCCTGCCAAAATAATGCGTAAGCTTAGTAGATTTAATTACATCCGTTATAGCAACCAGGTTCTAAATATTTCAATATATTTATATTTATTGTAGTGTAGAGGTTAGAAGCAAAATGGATGGTTATTGGTTACATATAAAACTATATATAATACTTGTTAAATAGTAATTTTTTGTTCGTTTTATTATTATTATTATTTATCTTTTCTATAAATAGTCGAACAGTTTTGGGTAGTATTGTTTTAACTTAATTAATTAATTATGTTGGTATATATATTTATTTATTTTATTATTATTAAAGTTTACTAATATTATTATAAATAGTATGTTCCTTTAAATTTATACAAACTGTAAATGTACATTTCGCGAATGATTAAACATCAAGTTGGGAAATTTGAAAATCCTATATACATGATCGTATTTATTCCAACAAAAATACGAAAACGCATTCCTTTGTTACCGGCGTTTTGTTGGACGTCATTATTTATATTAAAAAAATAAAAAAATAAAAATAAACTACAAAATAAACTGTATTTTCAGTATATTGTACATTTACGAAAAATTAGGAATCTTTGTAACCCGTTAATGGATCAAATAATTATTTGAGAAAATTAGATTCCTGTGAGAAGAATGTTTTTTTTTTTTAAATTAGTTTTACTCAAGTAAATAATTATTTAAAGAATATGCTCTGATTCAACCACAGCTAACTTTTATCTCGCAGCTTCATATCCACTAATATTAAAAAAATAAAATAAAAGAATTGTTATTGGTTTTAATATTAATAATATGCAGTTAAATAATGAATTATTTAAATTCTATATTATTCGTGCCATACCAATTATAATTTCTTTGAAATGTTTTTACATCCGAATTTAAAAACAAATTTTGATTTTAAATTCGTTGTAAATTTACAAATAAATGCAGAACCTGTGAAGATTTCTTGTACATCGGAGACTTTCTGTATTAATTAGTATTTAATTTTATGTTCAATTTATTATTAAATAAAATATAGAACTTGTTTTAAAATAATATATTTATTTAAATAGATGGAGTTATATACGAGTTATATAGTTTAAAAAAAAAATAGTTTTAATTTAGTCTATGGTTAACATAATATTATTAGGAAAAATATACATTTTTTATATAATCTAATTAAATATTAAAGTAAATTTTGATATTCGTTATTATCATATGCGACGACTTTTCAAGTATACCGGAATTTAAGACCCAAGTGATCATTCCATTGATCTTCATTTTGATTGGAAACCAACTATAAAATTATCTGGAGTTGCTAGAAAAAATTAAGCAGTTAAAAGTCGACGCTTATGATTTTATCACTTTGATTATTGCTGAACATTTTTAAAATTTAATTACATTTTTTATTTAAAATGGTTTAAAAAACGTTTTTGTTAATTCTTCAAAATAAAAAAAATATATATATATTATATATCAATTTTTTTAAAAAATTATTTAGTTAAATTATGAAGCGTGAACGTTACCTATCCAATCAGACATAAAGGCTTAATAGAATTTAGAAATTAAATTCCTATTTATATAAATTTAAATTTAGAAATATTTTATAATAAATAATTATATTATAATAATAATTTTCAATAGCAATTCATAATTTACCGAAAATGTCAATATAAACTTGTTATAATATTTTATAATTTCATTTCACAGACGCCAATTGCCAATTTGTTAGGAGTTGCTGGAACTGATGTTCCCATTAAGGACATAAAAAAATTAATGATGCCATTTAAAGTAAGTTTGATATTTTTTTTTTGTTCTATACAAATTTTTGGTAAAAAAATAAATTCAATTTTTAGCTTGGTGTGAATGGATATGCATTTATTGTAACAAACAATGGATATATTCTTACTCATCCTGATCTTCGTCCAGTGGTATACATAAATAATTTATTTAAATGTCTTTTTCAAAATGTTTGTTTAAATAAATCTTTTAAATCATATTTTTAGTATAAAGACATATTAAAGCCGGCATATAATAGTATTGATATGGTTGAAGTGGAACTATTAGATGACGATAGCGAACCAAGAGATTTCTCAAGAATGTTACTAGAGGTAATGAATTAAATCACAATGAAATTTCGTATGATTTCACTAAATAATATTTATTTATTTTTTTTGTATAAATATAGGTTCGCGAGCAAATAGTCAATCAATCAACTGGTAGTAAATATATGTTGGTGAAATATCATATGGATAATATGGTTAGCATTAATCTCATTATCTCTTTAAGTTATTGGTATAAAAATTCTTCCATTTTAATTATTTTAGAAACGTGTATCCCGTACTAAGCGACAATACTATTGGACGGCTATACAAAATACACCGTTTACATTAGTAGTCACATACCCAGAATTATATGGTTTATATCGTGTTCAAATTCGTAATGACGATGAAATCCATCGTTTTCATGCTAACAATATAAATGTGCTAGACTTTTTCGCTGGCAGACATTGGAAAATTCATCCTGACTGGTATGAAAATAATCGTATAATTAATGTTGAATGTTGATAATTATAAAATAATATCAATTATTAACACAGGTTATATTGTAAGCATGCGAATAAAACATTTATGACACCAGAAGACGAACTAAAATATTTTTTGAATAGAATGAAGGCTCCAGGATGGAAGTGGAAAGATAGAACTCCATCAGAACATGAAGCAGTATACTGTAAGTATATTAACAATTAATAGTATTTTGTTTCATTTTTTCATTAATTTGAATTTAAATGGAATTCAATAGGATAATTATTTATAATATTTGTTTTCTTTTTAAATAATCAAATTTTAATATTGCAGTTCATGCATTAGTTTATATGTATATAAATAAAAGAAATTAAATTGTTAATGTGAAATGATCAAACCTATTAAATTCATTATAAATTCTTAGATAAAATAAATTTATGTTAGTTTGTTATATTCATTTACAAGTCATTTATATAAAATTTAGAAACTTGTTAAGACTTAGTAACAAATTTAGCTTAGCTATTTGTAATAATTTTGGAATATCATTGCTTCTTATATTTTAATTACTATTTCCATTTTCATAAATTCATTATCATTATATTGACTAAAAAAAAAAATTAGCTTTCTGAAAATATTCTTTTTATCCTTTTTTTTAAAGAATATTTTATTTTTTTATTAAGGAAATTAAAATTATCTTAACATTTCTATCAGACCATTAATATTTATAAAAAATAACTCAATAGAAAGATAAAAATCCATATACATAAATAAATAATTTCGATTATGAAGTTTCCCGAGCAATTTTGGTCAAGAAGGAACGAAAATCTTTTTTAGAGTCTACTAACTCATTAAATTATTAATAATTTATTTATAATTCAAATTTTGTATTTAAATGAAAATTAATAATTAGGTGTGTTTTAATATTTTTATTTTATTATTTTGAGTGTTATCTACGAACCTAACTAAAAAAAAAAAAAAAACTATTTAAAAAAAAAATAAAATGGCAAATCCACAGCTAACTCAAGCACGGGGAGAACATCGTCTGTAATTGATAAGGATTCATATTATTGTAAGTACATTTGCAATTACATTGTGAAAAAAAAAAGATTTGTTAAGTTCGCACAAAATGTTGTTTACTTGGTTTTACAAATTGTCCTGAGACCTAAACACACATAACCTTTATAATAATAATAATTCTTCAAAACACTGTGTGATGTATTATATTGGCTGTATAAATATGTAAATCTTATATGAAATTGCACGTACTTCACCAAAATATATATATTTTTATTTCATTGTGTTTAAAATTTGTAAAGAATTAATAAGTATTATTTTGTTTTTTGTTTTCTATTTTTTACACGTAGAATAACATATATTATTGTGTATTGTACACATACAGTGTTTAGTGTTGATCAAAATATGGCACTAACATAAATATATTGTATGAGCACCATTTATCCAAAGAAATTTAATTTAATTGTTTTATTTACGACACAATCCTATATAACAATGCACTAAAAATATAGAATTCGAAATGTTTATGAGAATTTATGAAAATGTATCTTGTTAGCTGAGGAATTGCATTGTTGAACGAACCATTTTATCAATTTATATTATTTTTATTATTATAAAGTAATTGATTATTCGTGAGTGTGATAATTAGTAAAAATTAAACATAAAACTTCTGTATTTTCAAATTACGATAAATTACCACTAGTTCATAAAACCATTTTTATAATCTTTTTTTTACTTGTTCTCATTATTACAGTGCACTTGCATTAACGTGAACTCTCAAAATTCGAGCCAAGAACAATCATTTTATGGAGGTTTACGTTACCGCAAGTCTATTGTATCACATTTATTAAATATTTTTAACTATTAGACCATTCACTATTCAATTAGGCAATCAATCAATTATTATATTTTTTATTCACTAATTACTTAGTTTTATTATCTCGAATGTATTTTTTATTTTATTTTTTTCATAACAGTAGTTTTTAGTCTAATTTAATTGCATGCTATATACCACACATATTTTTCATGAATTTGTTTTTATTTAAATTTTCTGTTTGCTTGAAGCTGATCCCAAAAAACAAAACCATATTTATTTTTCTATTTTAAGAATCGAATTCTCAAAAATGTCACTAAATATTTCGGATTATTGGAATACCGATAAAACAAAATTTGAGTGTTGCATACCCATCCACTGTTGACATGTAATTAATGCTCCAAATAATCCAAATAAACAATGACACTTTCAAAGGTGAATTATATACGATTCTTCGCGTATTTTCATTAGTATGATTTTGAAAGCTTTTCGTAAAAGTTGAATTTTGTAATAAAAACATATAATGAAAACTGTGCAAATTAATTTAAGCCATTAGTAAAAGTATGCGTTTTTTGTGTGTTTTAACCAACCAATAGTGAACACTACACCTCCCAAGGCTCATGCACTAATGGGTTATTAATAACATAACATTTTTGTATGTGAATATTACTATATAGTATTTATAATGTATACACCAATAAATTAATGAAATCAGTAAAAAATTTATGTGAAAAATATGTCACTTTAAAGTGAAATTATTAAAAATACAGATCAAATGATATTTATTATTTAATTTTCAAGCATTTTACTGTAAGCACGTCACAGCATAATCATAAAACCTTAAAAATGTATATCAAATAATTTTAATTTTTTTTTTAATTATTATTATTATTTTAAAGAAGTAAATCACAACCTTGTATAACTTTCATATATATAAGAAAAGTATTAAAATTTATGCATTTTAGGTGATCGAAGTCTAATACAACAATTAGTTTTTGATGCAAAAGTTACTAATTGGTTTAAAGGGAATGGAAGTTATAGTCACAAGGATGATAAGGGGTAAGATTATTAGTGTATTTTAAATAAAAAATCATCTACTTATTTGTATTTGGTATAATAGTATTAAATTTTAACATAAAATGCGTATACATTT
This sequence comes from Catotricha subobsoleta, assembly GCA_011634745.2. Classification (NCBI taxonomy): domain Eukaryota; kingdom Metazoa; phylum Arthropoda; class Insecta; order Diptera; family Cecidomyiidae; genus Catotricha; species Catotricha subobsoleta. The sequence goes on from JAABKK020035567.1 coordinate 8,585, forward strand.
AGTTGTATTAATTATTATTATATTATTTTTATGCACACTAAAATTTTCAATAAAATTTAAAAATCGTAAACATTTGCACCATTATATCGGATAGCCCCAGCCCTATTGCCGTTTTAATTGGCTTATTGCCGAGGTAATTTATGGATAATTTCCTCACAGATCAATTGAATATGAAATTGAAACATTATATTAATTCTGAGAATTACATATAATATCGTGAAACCAATATTCTAAAATCTATAAAAACCAACCGCTTTTTATTATCCAAATAAACCATTTCGAAGTATAAACAATATGATTTATTTATATTTTAAAGGAACGAACTAAAACAACGTTTTGGAATTACTGTAGCATTTCTAGCAACTCATAGCGGTTTAACACGTTGGATGGAATTTCATAGTAATATGGCTGATGAAATGGAGTCAGAGTTCGTTATTAAATATTGAAAGAATTTTTTTGTTAGAATAATTATTGATTTTATCATATTTCTGTGTTTAGGCTAGATTTTAGTGAAAACAATAATCGAGCCATAGATGAAATATGGTATAAACGAGCGGTTGAGCAACACTATATTGAGGCACAAAGCTTTGTATTTTCGGTTCCATTTGAAGCAGGTATGTCTCATGGGAAGATTAATATTTTGTATTTTTTTTTTCAATTTAATTAAATTTGATTCCATTCATTTTATTAATTTAATTAATTTAAGTAAGTTAGAGTTTTCGAAATTTTAAATAATGTTTTCAAAACATGTTTAATGTTATCAAATCAGAGCACTTTATTTTAAAAGTTTATTTTCTAAAAACGCTTCAATGATAATAAATCCACTTTTACTTTAGGTAATGATGAAACTGATACTTTGGTTACTGCTAGTCATGCTATATTTCACAATGACGAGAAAAAATCTGCTCCAGTAGCAGTTGTTGGATTTCAATTTAAACATTCAGCTCTTTATACATTATTCAAAAATATAACAAGCAATGTAAAAACAAAATCTAAATATCCTAGACTCATTTTAGTTTATTTACTTCTTTTGAAATTTTTAGTGTGCGGATTCATGCGACAGAACTTGTTTTTCCGATGATGTAAATGTAACACCAGAAGTTGATTGTTATGTTTTAGATAATAATGGCTTTGTAGTGATTTCTGCCAGTTCAAAAGACACTGGAAAATTTTTTGGTGAAGTGCGTGGACATTTAATGCAACGATTAATAAATGAACATGTCTATCAAGAAGTTAAAATCATTGACTATCAAGCTGTTTGCTTTGAAAATAAAAATGGAGGAAGTCCAGGAAATATCTTACAAACGGTAATTTTTAATGATTTACAGGCTCTGAAAAGAATAAATATTTACTCATTTTTGTACATTTAATTTTTTTCTAGCCACTAATACATATTTTAAACTTAATAAAATGGATTGGTCGATATTTTTTATGGACTTTAATACAAATATCTATTCTTCCTACAAAAGCATACGGAAGCTATGATGAATACGGTGAGTTATCACTTCCCCTTATTTATTAATCAAAATATTTATATAAGCTCATAACTAATTTGTTTATTAATTTAGGTTCTGATTCGTCAACGTTAGAGCCTCTGGAAAATAAAGTGGAACCTCCACCGGACGATAAAATTAAAGCATTTGATAACGCCGCTTTAAAAAACCGCACTAGATTACAATCATGTGATAACGTTATAACTTTATATACGCTATCACCTCCATCAAAAAATAAAACAGTTTATCGAACAGCAGCACGTGGATGCGAACGGTAAGTATTTAAAAAAAAAATATGATCTTGTTATAAAATTATTACTCATTTATTTTCTTGTTAATTTTTAAGACCATTTGTTGTGTTGCCAATACCAAGTAGTAACTTAATACTTTTAGTAGTTGATGCTTTATGTCCTGTGGCAGACACAGATTTCAAAATTACACTAAATCCTACTGAACAGATTTATAGTAATGAATCATTACCTTGTCATCGAAGTACAATAATGTTACGACGTCGAAGACCAGCGAGTTGTATTAACCGGCATGTTAATGTGAGTCTAAATATTCCATTTCATTTTTTATATATCGATGGCTTATATACAGGATCTGGTATATGCAAATTTTTTGAGAAACAAGTTAATGATATAGAAATATTTGTTATCGCGACCAACATCAATGTTCGTCCAGATATTTTTTTTTATCTATAATTAATTTTCTTTAAGAGAGATAAAAGATGATCATTTTTAAATTTTCATTTTCATCTAAGATGATGACAAATCATGTTCAATCTTAGATGATAGATTATCTATAATTGTATATGAAATTACAGTCATCTTTTGACAATTTCAGTTAATGTATATATTTTTATTTTAATAGATAATATTTTTTCTATTATCTGAGATGATTTTTTTCAAAAGATTAAATCATCTGGGCGAACATTGACCAGCGTATGCAAAATTAGTTTAAAGAAAAAATATTTCTTGTAACAAAGATTTCAATACATTATTTTTCGTATCTAATTTCATTTTGTAGGAAAGTTTAATTCAACAATGTGGCAAGGGAAATGCCATTGCAGCCAGTATAATAATCATAGTTTTTACAATAATTTTGGGACGAATTCTCTAACAAACGAACTCACACTATTTATGGTGAAATTTTTGTTATTAAAAAAAAATCAACAATATATAGCTTTTGTAATTTTTAAAAACCAAAAAAAAAATTTAGTAAAAAAACAGCTTCGATCTTTTAATTAGTTAAACAAAGTTTAACTGTAAAAAAAAGAAATAAGAAAAGAAAACAAACAAAATAAATTGAAAAATTACGAAGCGTTTATTAGTAACGTTTGATTTTATATAATCGATTACAATTAAGAATTGTTAATTTTTAGTCACGCAAATTTTGTTCTATGTTAGTAATTTAATTCTATTTTTCCTTCTAAATCTTCCATAATAATTCGAAAACACAGACTCTCAATTTTTGTTACTCTTGAAAATGAAAGATAAGGCAAACAATTTTACTTACGAAAATTACTGCAATCGATAAAGACGCAAGTGTTGCTAAATTTAGTATAGATTCTTCTAATTTTTTTTTTAATTTCTTATCTGAAAAATGTAAAACTATTAAAAATTTATTCCGAATAAAATCGTCAAATTTTTTGCAAACAATAAAAATGAAAAAATAACGAAAAATTAGAGACTATTTTTAAAGTTGTATTTAATTAGTAAACGGTATATTTAAAACTAATAAATTTTTTAAATGTTTTTGTTTAAATTATAATCGAAAGAAAGTAATTAAAAAAAAAAAGTTTTGGAACAATATTTTGCTTTTCATAAATTAGATTTTACTAACATTGATTGTATATAAATGTGTCACTATTAACCAAATGCTCGAATTTATAAAGAATGTTAATGTTCGAATTCAAAATATTTGAATATTATTAACATATTTACACCCTAAATCTTGAAGATCAAAATTAGCGCGTTAAAATTGACATTAGTTAAAAAAAAAACAAATAAATATATATATTTAAAGGCAAGTGCACTTCCCTATTTAATTCCACTTTACTGGTAATAATTACAAACAGTTACACTTAATTAATTAATTAAATTAAATTATATATATTGAAATTCTTTATTTAAATTGGAAAGGAATTTTGTCTTTTAATACTTTTGCCAGCTCAAGGTTCAGTAAAAGTAAAAGATGAAATTAACTTATGATATAATTTTTTAGTTTAAATTTAATTGTAAAAATATGAAATAAAACATTATGTTTATTAGCACATTTTTATATAAAATCAAATCCAATAAGTAAATAATAATTAAAAATAAATAATTCAAACTTGAATGAAATAATTTCTCTTTTATATTTTATATTATTATGAATTTCATGCAAATAGAAAACGTGCTACCTAAATTTAATATTAAACAAATTATAGCTAAATATTAGAAACCATTTTATATTTAAAAAAAAAAAACAGAAAATTAAATTTATTATTATGACATTAATTGTATATAAACATTTGTTGCTAAGTATTTTAAAATTTACATAAATATATTAATATGTAATTTTGTTTATAATTATTCTTGCAATATGAAATTGTAATCTAAACCTCCCGAATATTTAACAAAAAAAAATATTACAAATAATAAATAAATTCTATTCATTACTATGCAATTCTTTTTCTAATTTATAATAATTAATTATTAGTTTATTTAATTTAGAATTTTCCATCACATATTTACATTGACATTCCACCATATAATTGGATCCCAAGAGCAAAAAGCGAAATATTTGTTATATCCACTAAATTTTTAGAAAAGTGCAAGTTGACGAAAAAAAATAGAACTTACGGAATCTCAAGATTTACGAAACGAATCGAAAGCAAACCATGTATATTTTCACGCCCGATTACAAAATCCTGAGGCCCAACTCAAAAATAAAATTAATTTAATTAATAATTTTTTTGTACGGGCTCACTTAATTGCTAATAACTTTTGCAAAAGTCAATCGATTTTGATGGATTTTTATCCGTCAATTACTTCCTTATGTATCTTAATTTGAAGACTAGTTTTTTGGTCCATTTTGAACAATTCTTTAAGAAAATCATACTAGTCTACAAATTAAGATATCTCATGTATTGACGGACCCAAAGTCATCAATCATAAATTATGTTTTAGAAACGTTAATTCTGAGCTTTATTTTACCTTGAAATATGTTTAAGTATTTAATAATATGTTATATTACTTTCTGAACGGTATTAGTTTACAAACTTTTCAAACTATATTGTGCCCTGTTCTAGTATTTGACGATTTTGTTTTTACAAATTCACATTTGTGAACTTATCTTCTAACTTTCATCTCCCAAAGAAAGCATATTTAATACAATTTAAAAAATAAATTGTGAATTCGAGTAGTTAGGTCAATAGGGAATGGTAAGTAATGAATACTAAAGAATTAGTACTTGCAGTTAAAAACATGTAAAATTACCTAAGAAATCATTTACATGCAGGCAAATATTTTGTGATAAACATTTTTTGTAACATGTTGACCTCACCATTCCTTACTTATAAATAACTACCACCCAGATCTCAGCGAATTTCCTTATAGGTCTTTAGAGTTCTGAGTGTGCAAACAAGTTTTGACCTGAACTACGGAGTTTCAGTGTTCACAGTATTTAGGGATAGCTGAAAATACTGGGGCATAGAGAATAATTACTCGATCAATAATTTTGATGAGTTCTGTGTAAAAAAAAGTCAAATGTTAAAATTCATATTGATTAAAACGCATTATTCAGCTGTTCTTTATAGTCCATTAGAAAATTTAATAAATAAAAAATAATGCTTATGCATATCTCATAATATTATGTTGTATATTAATTTTTTTTGATAAATATTCACAAAATACGTCACCAACTTGCGCCAAAAATTCTGAGTACTTCATACTTTATTTTAAAGTATATATCGATTTATTAGACAGGGGTTTTAAGGACAATAAATGGCCATCCCCCGGTCAAATTTATATATTACTTCATTTTTGAAAAATTTGAAAAATTTCGAAAAAAATCAAGTATTGGTTTAGCAAATTTTTTTTTTTTTTGTTTATTTGTTTTTTTGTGCAATTTTTTTGTTTTTTTATTAATTTTTTTTTTCTCCGGTGCCTGTGGATGGATTTTGATGGTCAATATACCAAAAGTCGCAGAATTTTTTTCGTTTTTGGGTCGTGGGAACCAATTTTGTGATTTTTTTTTGCCCTTTTTTTACATATTGAGTTGGAACTCAGGTGTGGCCAGACAGATTTGGGTGGTAAATATTTCAA